>JAYESA010000013.1:73851753-73959253 GCA_036927795.1 Iris macrosiphon | reverse complement strand
TCATTCATAATAATGGTCCATAATTCGTAAGCCACGCTTTCTTCAGGTTTTACGATAAAAATTGAATCCAAAATGTAGCTTCGACTGCCCTAGTAGCAAACAGATTGGCTAAAATTCAACAAGACGATAATCAAGCTACTTAAAAAGTTTATTTCATCTAAAAAGCGCGACTGGAAAGAGAAGCTCGGTGAATGTTTGTGGGACTACCGTACGATGGACCAAACTCTGACAGGCAACATGCCATTTTCTTTGATCTACGGAAGTGAAGCCGTGCTTCCTCTGAAAACATAAATTCTTTCACTCCGGGTAGCTTTCTCGAACCAGTTAACCACCAAAGACAACCATCGTTGGCGTCTACAAGAGTTAGAGGCACTTGACGAAAGATATCTCTTGGCTCAGCGGCACATCGAGCTGTATCAAGCACGACTTTCCGGAGTGTCACGACCCGCACCCAGAATTTGGGCATGAGTCATGGGTACGTCTAGCCTACGCCGCAACATCGACGGTAGAACGCTGTCTAGGTCTCAATAATACTAAACATAACTCATAACTTGTCAATGATATTAACTCCATAAGGAGGACAATGAAATAAACATCTCTCAATAGCTCATAATGCATACTCAATCACAATAACTATAAAAAATAAATGGCAGGATAAAAGATAGGAAGTAATGACATAATTCAAGCACAACGTCTCAAATAGAGATAAACTACAGTCTAGCTGTCCAACATAAATAGTCTCCACAAGTCTCAAAATAAACTCAAAATAAGTCTCAACATAAACTCAAATGCATAAAATAATAACTGTCTAGATAGTTGCAGGTAGTGTCTCCTCTAAAGGAATGGACACTTCTAAGCTCTCTGGTATGTAGTCTCCATCTATACCTGGTCCATAGTATGTAGGACAGTAATCCTCAAGATCCTCTAAAAAAATATCTAGTCAGGATTGGAGTGAAGTACAAGCACTAACAGCAGTTCCATGTATATTGACAAAAACTAAAAAAAAGTATTCAGTTATTGGGGAATAATCAATATACTTCTAATTTCGAATCAGGATCAACTAGGACAGAAATAAAGCATTGGGTCGAACTCTTCTAATACAGTGTAAAAAAATATAAGATGGATATAAATACTGGCAATAAGAAATACTGGCGAATATGAATACTGGAATAAGAAATGTTGGAGAATATATCATCATCAATGGTACAACTAGCAATGAACAGAAATACAAGTGCATGCTAGAACAATGAACTAGAATATAAGTGAATGATAGAACTATAAACTGGAAATACATGAATAGAATATCTAGCTAAGTGTGTGAAACATTATTCTATCATGTGATCGGCTTGGGACTGATCAGGCTTGCTATATATGATTAGCTATGATTCATATAAGGTCAGGCTAACCATCCAGTTAGCTATGATGCGAGCAATAGTCAGACTAATCATACATAACAGGCTATGAGACATATAACGGTCAGGCTGCACCCGACGTGAGGTGTAGGGTGAGCTATGATGCATGTAGAGTTGGATATGATCACATAATCTACTAATATCTCCCCGTCCCCAGCTAGCATGATGGATTCCAATCACAACTCCTTGTGACAGGTCTCGATAATGCTAACTCGTGTATCCAAAGTGTCAGAATCATGTACGCTATACAACTAGAATCATAGAGATGATCAACATAATAAAAACTGTCAGAGAATATACTCGCTTGTGGTCCTCTGCTGGCAATACCAATGTCCTATTTCCGAAGTCATGTCTGAATAATCCAACAGTCCTATAGACATAATATAATAATGATATAGCATTAGTCGTTACACTAGCACATACACAACACAATTACACTGTACTCAGAGACTACGCTAGGGGTGATATTGGTCATCTAACAAGGTCAAGTGTGCGTCTAACTGCACGGGTGTCACATCTTCAAATGTTGTGCATCACAAGACAGTCAAATCACTAACACATGTCTAGCCAGTACGTCAGTGTACACATGGCAGTCAATTCACTAATATTCAGGGTCATATGGTCATATGCAAATACATGGTACCCATAATTAACACTTTTGGTCATATACAATTATACGGGATATCCACAGTTAATACCATGGGTCATACAGCATATATATTACAGTCATACCTACTACTAGTAATCAATTTCCATAATATATATATAAATATATATGTATATATATATATTTTTTTATATATATATTTATATATATATATATATTTATGTATATATATATATATATATATATATATATATATACCAATTAGTTATTATACACATACGCATGCACACGCAACTAGTTTCTGGGTTTACTTGCATAGTGTCTAGCAACCATATCTAACATAACTTATCATGAGCAATACGCTAATCCTTAATACTATTCACACATGCAAATAAATCACAAGAGAAGGCACTTCGAACCTTGGCCTCGGTGTGCACGTGCACGAGGTCGAGGGTGTCGACGGGTAATGGTGTTGTCACAATGGAGGGCTCGGCTTCGGCTGCTGCTGTTATCCGGCGTCGAGTCGGGGAAGAGACGAGTCGAGGAGAGACGCTCAGGCAGAGGACTCGGCTGTTGTTCAGGCGAGGGAGGTCATCGGTCTGGCGTACTGGTGGTGGTATTGATGGTGATGATGATGATGATGGTGTCAGGTGGTGCAGCGTAGTCTCGACGGGGATGGCGTTAGGCGGTGACTGTCGCGATTCAGGCGGTTGTCAGCGGGGTAGATGGAGGAGAACGGCAGGGATGGGCTCAGCGGGATGGAGGCGGACGGGATAAAGAGGGTGATGGGGATGATAACGTTGGAAGGAGGCGGTTCAAAGGCTGACAGCGGAGGTGCCCGCGGTGGCTGTCGCTGTGGGGAAGTTGCTGGGGTGACATCGACGGAGGGGTGTCGGGTGGATCCGGTGGAGGTCGACGGGTGCACTGCTTGCAGGGGGCGCTGAGCAGGTCGGTGATGGCGGTGATGGGTTGAGGGAGTTCAAGCGAAGTCGGGTAGCAATCGAGGTGAACGGGGAGGTCGGGATGGCCGGGTGTTTAGGCGGTCGGGGGTCTGAGCTCCGACGGGTTACGGTGAGCAGGGAAGGAAGGAGATGGGAGGTATTCGGCTAGGTTTAGGTTTAGGTGATGGTTGAAGAAAAATAAGAGAAAAGTTGTATATATATATGTGGAGAAATTGGGTTTGATGTTGACCTAAGAAGTTGGGCCGGTTTGGCACTCCTTGGGATTGGATTTCTTTCTACATGTAGAAATTTTAAAGGGCTAGGATGGTTTTGTTTAAAATGGGTGGCTAAGATTGATGAGGGAAGATGTTGAGTGTTGCATACTCCAAAATTATGAAGAAATTCACATGACCAAAAAATAAAGAAAAATGGGTGTTTCTTTATGTGTTTGGTCAAACGGGGTGTGGACACTTCAATGCTCTTTTGCATAAAAGTCCCCAATAATTGGAAAAATTGCACAAGTAGAGTTTTTGGATTAAATAAAAAAAAATATGTTTGGTGTGATGTAGTGACTAAAAAGGGTGTGTGGTGTTTAGTATGAGTCTTGAGGGTGTGAATGGGGATTTGGTTTGGTGTTGGGTCTAGTTTTGGGTTAAGTTGGATCCTTACACCAATTTAATTAAAATTAATATAAACGGTGTTCTAAAATTAATTAAAAGTACATAGGGTTAAAAATTGGTGGGACACAAGTGTCAAAATAGAAGGCTGGCATGTCTAGGACAAGGGTGTGAAATTTGTTGAAAGACAAAAGTTAGTGTAGTACTCCCAATATCGAAGCAACGGTAACATACAACAATCAAGTAAAATCACAGGAATTAAATATAATCCCTAATATTAAATCCCAAAAATGCTAATTGATGTCCACAGTCCTATAATTTGGTCAGGGGGTTTCTAGGTCCAGTTCAATAATTCATACATTTAAGGAACACTATATATAATATATAAATATCATGCAATATATTAGCACATTTAAATAAATGAATGAAAAGACGAAAATATCCCTATTCTAGAATGTGGTAGTGACAAGTCTACCCTCTTTAAAAAAAAATTGTCCTCAAAATTGAAATAAACTAGCACAAGAACAAACAATCAGACAAAGAATTATACCTCAAGTCTCGAAGAAATATGGATACTGCTTACGCATTTTGTCATCTCTCTCCCAAGTTGACTCGCCTGGAGAGTGATATCTCCATGCAACATGAACCAAGGGAATAGTCTAGTTTCGTAATACCTTCTCTCTACGATCCAAGATCTCTACGGGTTGTTCGGGATAGTTGAGAGTCGGTCCAACCTCGATCTCCGAGTGATCTAGTACGTGACTAGGATTTGCTACGTATTGTCTCAGCTACGACACGTGGAATACGTCATGCATTCCATCTAGAGCAGGCGGCAAGTCCATTCTATAGGCCACTGCACCGTCCCTTATAAGAATATCGAAAAGTCCGATGTAACGTGGACTAAGCTTTCAGCCTCTACCAAAATAAATCGTGCCCCGTGTCGGAGAAATTTGTAGGAACACCAAATCGCCAACATAGAACAAACAGTCTTAACACGCAATCTAAAACAAAATAATCACAAACCAAAATAAGAAAATCTATACCTGAAACTCTAGGGGTCTACGGTGGCTATCGGCCCAATGTCGTTGTCTGTCATGTGCCACTCGCAGTCTGTCTCTGATGAGTTTTAACTTTTCTGCTGCATCCACGAGCATTTCTGGTCCTAACAAATCTCTCTCTCCGACATCATCCTAAGATAACGGTGTACGATACCTTCGTCCTTATAAAGCCTCAAATGGTGATATCTAAATGCTGGCCTGGTAGATGTTGTTGTAAGCAAACTCTACAAGGTGTAGATGATCCTCCCAAGAACCTCTGAGATCCAAAACTCAAGTGCGTAGCATGTCTTCAAGAGTTTGAATAGTCCTTTTAGACTGTCCGTCTATCTGAGGGTGATATGCGGTACTGAACTTGAGCTGAGTGTCCAAGCTTGCCTGCAGACTCCTCCATAAATGGGAAGTAAAATGACTATCCCGATCAGTGACGATGCTTACAGGAACCCCATGTAATCTGACAATCTACCGCACGTACATCTCTGCTAGCCTCTCTGTCTATGTACCCACTTTGAATGGTAAGAAGTGGGCTGATTTTGTCAACCTATCCACGATGACCCAAATCGCGTCATTTCCTCCTGGAGAACGTGGAAGCCCTGAAATGAAGTCCATAGTTACGTGCTCCCACTTCCACTCTGGAATGGGTAAAGGTTGAAGCAATCCACCTGGCCTCTGTCGATCTGCCTTTACCTGCTGGCACACTAAACATCGGGATACAAAGCGTGCTACCTCGCACTTCATACCATACCACCATACGTGCTGTAAAATCTCTAATCCTAAAAACCGTATTATTATTTTTTTATTAATTATTTATTTTATTTATAGTAATTATGAGCTAAATAGAGGAAAAAGATTTTATTTGATTTTTATTTGAGGTGTTTGTGCATTTAGGAGATTTATGGAGCCATTATAAATTTTTCTTAATTAATTCCATGTAGGAGACCCTTTAGACAGTTGCTAGCTTAATAGTATGCACAAATACAATTTCTAGAATTATATATATATATATATATATATATATATATATATATATATATATATATATATATATATAGTTTATTAGAAAAGAAAGGAAAAAAAAGGAATTAGAAAAAAAAGAAAAACAAAAGAAAAGAAATGGGTTTGGATCCTTAATGGATTCAAATTAAAACCAAAACCCGCCTAACCCTATACCCGACCCAATAGGAAGAAAGAAAGAAACAGCAGCAGTAGCCGAAGTTTTCAAACCCCCCTACGTGGTTTCGTACCCCTCACCGCCTCACTCTCTCTATATATACGTTTTCCCAAACTCTAACCCTAGATCACCTCTTCCCCCATCCACCCAGAGCCGCGTCGCCCCTCGACGCACCGCCACGCAGCCGCCTGGGCCGCCGGAGCCGCCGCCGCGTGATTCGCGAGCGTCGTCGCGCAGGAAATTACAGCAGAGTACCCCTGTTTACGATGCGTTTTCCATCTTCTCGCTCGACCAAACTCGACCCCGTCTTCACCAGTACGATCACCACCTATCCCTCTTTAAATACTGTACATTAGTTTACCTAGTTCAGTGCGTAAACCTAGGCAAAAATAGCGCCAAAGTTGACAGAAAATGATAACTTTTGGGTATCGCAGAAAACTGCGGTGACTACCTATGTTCATGGATTCGTATCTATCACCTCAGAGATCCGATTTTAGATTTTCTTTTTGGTATGAGAAGACCACCTAACCTAGTTTAATTTTTGTTATTTATAATATTTTATTTGTTGTTGTATGTTAAAATAAATTAGGTAGAAATACCCAAAAAAATACTTTTTCCAAATTCCAAAATTTGTGATACGGAGCGCGTCCCGCCAAACGGGACCGCCCCGTCGTGTACCAAGTGTACCAAAAGGTGCGCACAGTGTATCCGGACGTGTAAGATTTTACAAAAACTGATTTGGATGCGTGTGCGAGTCGAAATCAGCCTATATCCGCAGAAAATTCCCAATATCGCAACTTTTACAAAAGCCGTGTGCATTTTGTGCACACTCGTCAGAATGCGACAAAACTTACGTCACTAGACTCGTGTTATAGTTCTGGTCCTGTGACCCTATTTTTACGCAATTCTGAGACAGTTGACCAAGTCGCCAATTGGCGGGCCCTACGGTTGACTTTTTAGGCAAAATTGTGTTCGGCTCACCAGAATCCATATTTGGATATACCGTTGAGTTCGTACTGACATTTAGATTTTGTTTGACCTATAATTTATCCCATTTAGAGACATTTACCCTTGATACGCTTTTTGGTGCAAAGTGGGCCGCTAGTGGACCCCGCCTTGACCCAAAATTACCATTTTGTCCTGTGTCCAAATTGGACAAAGGGGTAGTATTTTCTAGCTATTTTGCTTATTCTGGGAACGTTGGTGATGTTTATTTCAGCATCCGGAGATGTTCATTCTGAGGCCATAGTTTCTGACTTTTGGTGTTTGACATCTGGACGTTATATTTTGCAGCTTTCTTGCCAGGCAAGTAAATCTTGCCTTGATGTACTGTTTAAATTCTGAATTATTAGTTACATGTATATATTATATAACTGTGCACGTCCGAGAGAGACTCGGGTGCAGTCAACGAATGCGTTGACGTTAGGACTTGTGTCTGACCTAGAGTCTAGTAGACCCACATAAAGTTGTAGAGTTATTGGTATGACTCCCCAGGCCTTGACACGTACCATTACACGTCACAGAGTGAGTTCATGTAGGGACGCGTGCCTCATACTCGACTGGCCATCGGTGTGAGCAACACGTGTAACGGTATTTATCATTAGTTGTTTATTTCTACAGAGACTTGCATTACAGTACGAGATGTCCACGTCGTGTTCACGACTTGTATATCTATATTGGGCAGGGAGGACGACTAGTAGGCGTATGGGACACCCACCTCCTTTATGTAGATACTGCGTTCTTCGGAGCGATATGGACGTATATATATTGTAGATACCTCATTCTTCTGAATGATGGACGTTACAGATACCACATTCCCTAGAGTGTTGGACGTTACTTGGTGATTTTGCATATACCACACTCTAGAGAATGTTGGACGTTATGCCTACGCCTACCATACGTACCAAGATTGTCCTCAAATTGCATTCACTTAGATGGTTAGCACACCCCCTTTATTTATTCAGTATTTACTTTATGACATGCTTCTATGTATCTTATTACGTCCCTCTGAGGACCTGGTCCCTTTCCAGGTGTAGATGTTCATGAGTATTCACAGAAGCGCAGATCCGGACAAGCTACTTATATTTTGCGGAGGCCTTCTCTTCGAGCCTCGTGATCGTCAGATGTTGTACTTATATAGTATTTATCTTGTTTATTTTACATTCTAGTTCGACAGCGGATTTGTTTCCATCCGACGATCATCTCTAGGTACTTCATATTAAGATCTAGTTATATGGTTATTGGTTATTCCTTTATATTTGATTTCTTTGGATGAGATTTAGATTATACCCTGTGACTTGTGATAGTTTTACCACTTGTGAATTATTGTTCATTATACAGCATACGCATGTATTATGGTTTCCATATATTGGAGTTGCCATATACACGTGGCTGGCATGCTTACGTGTCCTAGTCCTACGTATTTTAGGACTGGGGTATCGCATGTTTTTAGTGGTGGCCCATGCAGGTCAGAGCATATTATCTCGGTTATGTTACTGTACCGAGCAAGCCTGCACCTAGGATTAGAGTATAGGATCTCATCCATAATTGACTATGACTTATCTTTCTTCCAGTCTGTTCTATTTAAATAATTGCATCATGCTTGATTCATGTGCTTCCCTAATAATTCCTTGAGTATAGCCCCTGCTAAAATATAGGAATCCATGTTGATGGGATGTTACTTAGGGTAACATTCCTATTAAGAATACAACTAGGACATTGACACATCACTAAGTTTAAGGATACTTAATGAACCCTAGCCTTCCTTACTACCTAATGAACCCTAGCAACCCATACTTGTAGAATGATTGACCATTATCCCTTGATAATTAGGGATGACTTGAAAGTAGCATAGACACCACTAGGATTAGTTTGAAATTTGACCCTAGTGTTTGACCCTAGTATGGAGGACCCGATAGAATTCAAGGTTAAATATTAGGACTGAACCTGGCTTTTCATGGTGAGATAGTACTAGAGAGCTACAACTTTAGCACCTTATCTTATAGTAGCCGAACAATGCCTTAGGAAGCCAAAAGGAATGGATAGAATATTCCCTTGATCATACCTCGAACACAGAGATTAGCATACCACCTTTTCCTTAGAAAAACTATGACATTATCTAGAGCCTCTCTATTTTAATTTCGTATCTTGTTTCCTTGCAACTTTAACGCTTGCTAGTTGTGCGATGACTAATTGTGTTCTTTTATTCTTTATCTTCCAACTCGTGCCACTTGACACCTCTGGTTATAGACCAAGTAATTTTATCTTATGTTAAGGATATATAGTTTGCTAAGATAATAGTTATAATCTTGAACTTTGAAATTAGGTGCTTGATAGCTAGAGCTTGATAGTTTGAGTTGTTCCTTTAGATTGTGATCTGATTATTCTTAGTTTAAATCACGTAACTTGTACCCCACCTCAATATAGGTTATATTCCCTTTTCTCTTGAGGTCAGTAACTTTTTCATTCTTACTATAGACACTTGTTCTATAAGCACAATGATTAAGACTTAAGATGGCCATTACCTATATAATGCAATAGGAGACCTTAATGAGTACCAAGATCTTTTTCTCGTGTACCTTAATAAGAGTTCTACTTTATTTACCAAGACCAGGTTATTTTGTAGAATCTCCTTTAAGACAGTTACAGTATTAGTTTATTATTTTAAGTTGGGTAGTATACCTCACAACCTAGTGACACATAAGTCCTCTTGACTCATTATTGCAGTGTAACTGAATGACATTAACTATATGCTAGCATAAGACGATAGTGTTTATTAAGACTGTAGAACTTAGAAGGCCATACCCCTATTTGGTCGACTAGCGACTTAGACAAGGAGTTAGAATAACAACTATAGAGATTATAGAGTTATCTTTTTGTGAATTTGAATTATATTGTAATTTCTTTCATCATAATCTAGCGTACTTATATTTGCTGTACTACCTTGACTTATGCTGTTATTATAGCCTGGTTTTGCAAGCTTATTCTTTATCAAGCTTGTTCATGATATATGTATTATTGGAGTACTACACTAATACATTTCAGAATCAGTGTATTACGGTCTGATCAACCATAGTGCGCTTGGTTCGCCCTTCACATAACTACTTTACGTGGATTGAGATATATAGTAATTAGTAGACGAATGTACTTTCCCTTTAGATATGTCTGAGCATATCGTATCAGTTACATAACTGTACTGATACGAGCATGTGAATAGGAATTACCAAGATAGGATTTCAATCCATAACTGCCTTGACAATTTCCATTTGAATTCTTTAAATGCCTTGATCCCCATAGTTCTAATCTATTACCTCCCCCTTTGAACTCTTGATTATTGTTTTCCGTCTTTCCTTATTTCGGAAAGACGAAACCTCGTGCTTAGTATAAGTACGAAAAGTATATTGTTTTTGTAGTCATTTCTATTTGTTTCTTGGGAAAATTACCAAACTCTATTATTAGATTTGATTTCAGTTTAAAACTGTGCTACCTTTAGAATGACCCTTCACTACCTACCTATATTTTAATTTATTACCTTCCTGATACATGCATCACTATGGTAGCATAAAAATTTTTGCCTCGTAACTTGGGTCAAGTTCAGAACTCAATTGTTTCGATGAAGAATGTATCATTTTGCTATCATGGGGTCTCAATGGATTTTACCTGGATGGTCAATTGACTGACTCCAGAATGGATAACAGCACCTATGACTCGGTTGACTTGTAAGGATCAAGAATTTATATGGACCGACAAATGTCAAGCCGTTTTCGAGGAGTTGAAGAAGCGACTGACCACAGCACCAGTTGTTTGATGATAAACAAAAAAATAAAACTAGGTTGATACGAAACCTTTTCTTTGTTTACAAATAAGAAAAAAGAGTACAATTAATCCTATACGAGGATGTTAAGTACAATAAAAATGATTCTGGGAAAATATTGCTATAGGAGTCTGATCTGCGATTGATCACTTTGTCCTTTGGACCACACGATAATGAAGAAGTGTTGTAGAAGAAGAAGAAGCTTCAAAGATTGCAAGTGGGATTGAACTGTCAACCAACACTCTTTGTCTTTGCTCTCTCTCTGAACTCTGATAGTGCCCTGGCCGATGTATGATCTGATTCTTTTATTGTCTCGGCCCCTATCTTCTGTGACCGGAGGTCTCTATTTATAGAGATCAGTCACAATAACTGTCCAGTCGGCGTAGAAGCCAAACTGTGAAGAGAGTTGCACCCTTTACGTGGTGGTTATAATAACTGCTACCCACGTTTGAATGATCTTATGAATTTGCGTATGACGCGTGTCCCATTATGAGGTAACACGTATAACCGCTACTCGAAGATCACGGCATGCAAGCCACGTAGGCAACTGCCCCTCGCGTAAAGATGGTTGGCGTAAAAACCAAATAACTGTCTTGTTGGCGTAAAAACCAAATAGCTGTCTTGTTGGCGTAAAAGCCAAATAGCTGTCTTGTTGGCGTAAAAGCCAAATTCTGTATAAAGCTTGATACTGCATGAATAATAGATAACCAGCGTAAAACTAGCCAATTATCCTTCCTGACTGAGGTCTTGAGCGTATTCTGGGCTAAATAGCCTTATCACGTACCTTTGCAAATATAGCCTGAGTTGGCGTATTTCGAGGAGATAACATACGGCGTACTCCTAAAGTTAAAAATAGCCTGGTTGGCATAAAATGCAAGGATGGTGATGTGAGCGTATTAGTCACAGTTTTAGCTCTCCCAGTCATGATAAAATTTGAAGAATAGAACCAAATCTCGTGCATGAAATGCAGAGATATGCCTCTATCTCGTGCATTAAATGCAGAGATATGCCTCGAGCTCTGTATGAGAAACAGCTTTTGACGTGGTGTCTGATTTTGTCTCATCTTGAGCATAAAGACTTATTTCTGCTCATATAGAATAGGCAGCATATTCTTTCAATGCGTAAAAATGACTTGTATCAAGAATATGTCACTAAACGACAGCCTGGGTCTCTGTGCAAAATCATCATCACAGCCGTCCTCTCGATCGTCGTACAGTACTTTTTTCAGGAGTCAGGTTTACTGTTTTATTTGACAAATTCATTCGAGGAATACGAAGAGTTCCTCGTATGACTTTACGTTGTATTAAAAACAAACGTATTTTACGCTAGGGGAGGTGTAGCAACCTTTTACGCCAGGACAGACTTTGAGTGCTGCTTTACGTGGGCTGTTCTGAAGCCATATTTTATGCCATACAGCGCTGAAGCTCTGTTTTACGCGTATAGCTCTGAAGTCATATTTTTATGCCATACAGCGCTGAAGCTCTGTTTTACGCGGACTTCATGTATGTTGGGGGTTTTATGCGTATAATTCTCCAGCGTATTTTATGATTCTATAAAACCCCCTTCAAAGTTTTCAAATTCCTCGTAATTTGAAATACTTTGAATGAAGCATGAAACGGTCAAATTTGACTCATTCTGCGAGGCTGGTTTTTCGGAGATATTTAGGAAGTTGTTGGGATTTGGTATGATCTCTTCTGCCTATATAAAGGCAAGCGAGTGAACCTGTTTTTCCATACTTCCTTCACCACGGAGATGGCTGCTGAGATTCTTTGGGCTGACCTGAGGAAGAAGAAGATCATGCTCTTCCAGCATGTAAAGAGCCATAAAAAGAGACGTCTTCTAGCAAATATCCTCTGCAATGATAGATCATGGAAGGATATCATTGCTTCCTTTGCTCAAGATAATCAGCAATTTTATATGACAATTCGTCAAAGAGAGAGGAAGGGTCGCAGTAGACCACACAGCTTGCTAGCTGTATTTTCCCCTATTATGAAGCTGGACCCTGGTGGGCAGTTTGGCATTTTCTTCGAGTATTGTGTTGGGTCTGAATCCCTAACACAATTCTAGACATGGCCGCCATGGCGTATGGGGGGCTTTATACAGGCCCAGATCTGTATCCTCCCGCCATTAACCATTTTCTTGTTCATCGGCCGAAGAGGCCGATAAAGTATCGTAGAAGAAGAACTGAAATCTCCGTCAGACGAGAACCTAGCATGATAAATTTCCATCATGATCTTGAATATTAATGAAAAATCCTTTGTAAAACAGATTTCCATCATATATAATCATGATCTTGAATATTAATGAAAAATCCTTTGTAAAATGGATTTCCATCATATGTACACGATTAATAAACTTGTCTTCTTTTACGCCTCTTTGATTCGCCATATTGCTGTGAGGAAGTCTGATAATACGCAGCTTCAGTATATCTGAGTAATTTTTTTTTACGCTGATTCTGACAAATATGCTTTCCGTCATGTCCCCACTTTTATGCGTAACGGGAAATGCGTAAAAAGCTCTTCAGCATTAAATTGTCTTGAAAATCCAATTGTCATACTGTTTTTGGACGAGGAGTCATATAGAATTCTGAACTGTCACTTCTCTGATACGAAGATTTTTTATTCAGAACATCATCTTCAATAATGGCTTCCCGAAGATTTCTCGAAATGTCCGCCGAACAGGCCATACTTGAACTTAGATGTAAAGGATTCTGGCTAGACTTCGAACGAACTTCCAATGGCCCAAGAAGAAAAGTCATCTTCAATACTGACATCTGTGTGTTTCAGGCACTTTCAATGTTTTGTAACCAGAAAGGAGCAGATTCTGCATAAACACTTATAATTGGCCTTCTCGAGTATAAGACCCAAACTATCAAGATATATGCGTATCATATCCTGCGTAATTTTAAGATATACGAAAATTTATAGATCCGGAGCATCTATAGCTTCTGAGAGTAAAATCGTAGATCTGTAGCTTCTGAGCGTAAAAGCTTCTGAGCGTAAAATCGTAGATCTGTAGCTTCTGAGCGTAAAACCATAGATTTGTAGCTTCTGAGCATAAAAGCTTCTGAGCGTAAAATCATAGATCTGTACTTCTGAGCGTAAAATAGTGGATCCTTGCTCTGCGCATAAAATCATGGATCATTTACACAGTATGACTGTCCGCCTTCCTTTTCAAATGATCGGCTAACGTGGTCCCAAATCATAACTGATCAGATAAGATCGAATTCAGTTAAGGATTCGAAGAGTTATCTGAACTCTATAAATAGCCCTGGGTCATGAGAGAGAAAAACCCTTCATCTGTCTTTGCAAAACCCTTTGTCTCTCTCTGAGAATCTTTCGTCTTCTTTCTGAGAACTCTTCGTCTTTGTCTCTTTCAGAGAACTCAGATTCGCCATGGCACCAAAACAGGCATCCGCGGCTAAGGAAAAGAAAGTCACTTCCTCATCTCGCTCCTCTGCTCAAGCACGAGCGACTCCTGCTAGGCCAAGCGAGCCTCGTTCTGAACGAAGTGCTCCGCCGTCTAGCTGCGCCCCAGGTATCACAGGTAAAAACTTCGAAAGAAAAAAAATCTTTCACACACGTTGTACATGTATGCACAAAATACGCCCATATTCCTAATGTGTTAGCGTAAAACTCCGTATTTTTGTAGTCTGGCGTAAAAACTCAGACTGTCAAAATTTGGTGTATACTGCAAACCTTGCGTTTTACGTACTGGATGTAAATTCCAACGTAAAACTCAAATTTTGGTAGTCTGGCATAAAAACTCAGACTGTTAGGTTTTGGTGTATACTGCCAACCTTGAGTTTTGCGCACTGAAAATAGATTCCAGCATAAAACTCGAGTTTTTGCAATCTGGCGTGAAACTCGGACTGTCAAGTTTTGGCGTATACAACAAACCTTGTATTTTACGCACTGGATGTAAATTCTAGCGTAAAACTTAAATTTTGGCAATCTGGCGTAAAAGCTCAGACTGTCAAGTTTTGGCGTATACTGCAAGAGTGTAGCGTCTAGCATAAAACTGACTTATTTTCTTGCTTCTTGCAGTGGACCTACAGATTCCCCCTCTGGCTGAAGTGATGGGCTCTGCTGCTGGAATGCTGAATTCTAACTACCTGGAGGACTTGTCCCATGTGACATTCCCATCTCTGGAAACGAGTATCCTCAAGAAAGGAGAACTCTGATCTCAGCCCAAGGAGAACGAATGTTGCTGAGTATGATCAGTAGGGAGCCCCTGACATACATAGATGGGACTGAGTATAAGAAACCAGCTTTCTTATTCGGGGACGTTATTGATAAGCAGTCTCAGACCAAGCCCAAGAAGGAAGATTGGGTATTTTCTGATGAGGGTACGATCATGTATCTGCCAAAGATGCCCAGAGATTACCCGATCTCTGCATTCTTCCTTGCCACCCATCCCAGAAAGATGGTGTGGACTCTGACTCCCGATCTTCACGGCCAGTCGGGGAAGATCTTTTATAAGAAAGGATTGAACCGAGGGTCCTTTGTGAGCAGTCCTTCAGGCCCTGTCATGCCTTTCAGAGGATTACTGTCGGGCAGCGTCTCGAGTGAAGACACTTCACTGATCCAGCCGATTCAAATAGCGACTTTCTGCAATGACTTTATGGGGCAGGGGGGTATACCCCAAGGTTAACCCTCGCCCTAGTGGATGGCTTAGCCCCCAGAATCTTCGATGGGCCAGTTTAACTGCATGGGCCCTGAAGCACTTTCAGGTGGAGCTGGAAAGTATTGGATTGTTTGGGGCTGTGAGTGCTACTAGTGTTGGGCTGCCTCTCAACCCAACTTGTTCTTAGCTTTGATGGAGCGATATAACTCGCTCACTGGGACTTTTGCCACTCCGATAGGTGAGTTGGGCCTGGCACTTCATGAGATGGAAGACATCTCAAAGCTGCCAATGGGCGACACTCCTTATGAAGAGTACGTTTCGACAAATAGGGAGCTGAAGGATACCCACCCTCGGGCAGTGGCAGTGTACCAAGAGCTGATGATCCACTACTTTGCATGCACCGCCTTTTACAAGAAGCCCTCTGATTTAGTCCATATCAACAAATGGGTATCCTACCTCTTCTTCCATCAGGCTAGAAATGCCAAACAGGACAAGGTTGTAGATAGCAGAGATAAACCCTTGAACCTTCTGAGCATGCTTAGTGCCAGCACAGTCGATGATCTCATTAAAGATGCAGGGGCTTCAGATTGTGTTCTCGATGAGATAGAGGGTTATCCTGCAGGCACTAAAGCCTACAGTTATATGAGGCATTATCGCAAGCCTTTGTCAAGGGAAGCTCAACTGGCTGGCTTCCTTTCTATCTGGCTACGCCGATGGGTGGCATGAGGGCCATTACTGAAGGACTGCTGGCTGATGATACACGACATGAAGGATATCCCAGAGTGGAATTGCCATTCTTATATCTGATGGGATGGTTAATCCTTCACAATACCAGAGTGATGTCTCCCGGATCGGCCAGTGGGTCGGGCAATAACTTCATATTGAATTACAGGAATTTTTCTTGGAATGTGACTAGCGTCATAGAATATCGGCTAGCACTAAATTTTGCTCATAGTTGGAAGTTCTTCTGCATCGCCCCCCCCGTACATATCAATCAACAAGGGACGAAACTTTAGGATGCAGGTCAGGGGAAGACTATTATTTCTCCTGAAGCTTTTTACTGGTTGGTCTGCGTTAGACCTTCCCATTTGCTATACAGAAGTGAGGACCACTGCTACTTGGAGCCTTATCTGCCTAGCCGTTTTGCTAGGAAATTTGGGTATGATCAGTTGCACGTGGGGAATCCCATCACCAGCTTCAAGTTCAAAGGCGGACTTATTGATGGAGCTAGAGGATGGCGGTACTTCATAATGGGTTGTACTGGAGCAACCTTTGCTGTACTCACGACTTCTCTCTCCACGGAGCTGCATATTCTTCACTCGTATGCGCAGTTTTATGTGTCCATCAACACCTTCCATCGTGATTTTGATGTTCATGGAAGTTTCAGGATACCCTCACATAGGTCCACTAGGAGAGAGAAGATACCATCTGTCTCCTCTGATGAAGGTGATGAAACCACCGGTGCAGATGATTATTTGATTGTACCGAGAGGCATAATAGCTCCGCCAGCAGAGCCTCTCATAATCCCCAGTAAATGAAAGACCTCCACTCTAAAAGAGCCTTCTTCCCGCAAGAAGAAAAAGCAGATTACCGGAGGTCCTAAAAGGACTTCCACCAAGGGGGCCTCTAGGAGTGAGCCTATTGTTTCCCCTGTTGGGGATGATTCTTTGATCAGGGGTCCTTCGCTTTTTAGAGAGGGAACCTCCACAGTTCCAACTGCCAGTGCTGGAGATTCTTTGCCCCCTACTACTGCCACTACCACCGTTACTGGTAGTGCTTCTTGATCGCCTTCAAGGCCGAGCATAATAAGAATCCATATACCTTTGCCAAGACAAATAATGGGGCTAGCCCCTCCTTCGTTTGTAAGTATCTCGAGAGAGATTCCACCCGATGAACCTCGAGTGGATCTGGGTGACGACTGGGATTACTACCCTCAAACATCAGTTGGTGTACCCTCTTCTCCAAGTATGACAGCTTGTTTAGCATCATTAAGAAATGATTTAGCTATACAGGCTGCAGACGCAACATACATACCATCGGCCATGGATAAATGTTGTCTTCACACTTTCTTCAGGAAAATTAACATCAAATTGATATTAACTTTCTCATATCTTATTTTCAGGCGAAGACATCTCTGGGGAGGACAGAGTTGACACAACTTCCAATTTTGTTGCGGATCCAGTAAATGAAACGGCGGCACCTGACGTCGACGAAGCATACTTTGAAACTGTCGATCTTTCATCCGCAACATTCTCGGGTGTCATCCCGCCAGTAGCAGTTCAAATAACATCAGAGGAGGATGAACCCACCATCTCGACCGTGCCTCCTTCGTCGAGCACGCCAGCAACTTCAACTGTTGTTGGTGTCTCTTCTTTTGTCGCACCATCTGTTAAAGCAATGACTGTGGCAACATCCTCTGCAGTCCTTCCGGATAGGAGATTTACCGATATTGCGGCTACTCCCAGTGTACATCGATCTTTGCTACGCTAGTTGAACAATATACTAGCATATTCTACCGCACTTTGAAAGAATTTATATCCATGGTGCTGGAGAAGAACCTAGGCTTTGATGCTCTGAAGATGTCCTCCAAGCTTACCATAGCGCCGATTAGAAATTTCAATAACGCTGAAAGAGCTGATGTGCTTGAGCCAATAGTTAATGGTTTAGAACAACCAATTAACGAATATTTGCAACTATCTTGAGGCAGCATCGATGACCTGGTTCAAGCTAAGTATGACTCTCTAACTGCGGAACTTGCCCAGCAGATTAAATCTTTAAACAAATCCATCCAGGAACAACAACAAGAGATGGAGAAAGAGCAGGCAGTATTGGTGGAGAGTATTCCTCAGCTGGCTTAGTGCAGCACTGAATGTGAGGGATATGAAGTGAGGGTTCGAGAATTGGAAGCTGAACTTACTCAGACAAGGGAGAGACTTCTCAAGGCATCGGTAGTTCGTGATGTATTTGAGGGCCAAGTGAAGACAGCTCAGCAGAACTTAGCACATGCGGGTGTCATCCATGCAAGTTTTGTTGATTCTCTGTCCGAACTATCTCTCTTGAACAATGATGAAGCAAGGCTAAAGCAGGATCGCAACAATATTTTAAACTCCAGGAATGAGAGGATGGCTGCTTTGGCACAACAGATCAGGGATTTAACTGCCCCTCCCCAATGATGTACTTTTCTCTTTCTCCTGTAATTTCTCAGAGATAATAAAGATACATTTTCTGACTTTGTGGACCCATCACTTTAGAATATAAATGATAGGCTAAGATAAAGTGATATCAGAGGTAATATGAACATGATATACTTTCGGTAAGGTATTACTGAATATAAATCTATTCAGAGGTAATATGAACCTGATAGAATATAATCCAACTAAATTTGTATACTAAACACTATCAGAGGTAATATGAACATGATAGGTTTACAAATTAGTTAAGCATATCTATTTAACGGTCATATAAACCTGATAGAATATAATCCAACTAACCTTTGTACGTAGTATTGTCAGAATAAAATCTTCATCATACTCCATTAAGCAAAGGAGATCAAGCATAGTACTTCTTCGGAAATTTATAGTTGATAGGAGCCATTATCAAATCTTTATTAAGTTTGGCTAATCTGTAAGTGCCATTTGAGAATGTTGTTTCAATCACATAAGGACCCTCTATTTCTTTATGATTGTTTGTGTGAGCTTTGGACATCGTACCAGAGGTAATATGGACGTAGTACAATACCGTGTTTGTTGAGGACATCCCACTGGGGGATCTTTGGTGGACCTATTATTTGTTGCACACGTTGAGTGCAAATAATAAGTTTGAAATAAGCCCAATCAGAGGAAATATGGACGTGATAGTTTTTGTGGTTAGTTAAGACATCAAGCTAGGGGGGATTTTTTGTGGACCCATTACTTTTTTACGCACGTCAATGCAAGTAATAGGTTTGAGACAAGTCCTGCCAGAGGTAATATAGCCACGGTAAAATATGACTTTGTAGGGATAGTAGAGAGATATAGTTCAGAGGTAATATGAACATGAACTGACTTTTTCACTGCTGGAGAAAATGAGGATAGTTCAGAGGTAATATGAACACGAATAATTTGTTTCCATTACGGGCATTCCACAGGGTTTTTTTTTGACCTATTACTTCTTGTGCACGAGAGTGCAAGTAATAAGTTTATGGCAAGCCCTGCCAGAGGTAATATGGACATGGCAGTTTTTGTGGACCTAACACCACTGGCGTACTTATAGTTAAGTACGGGTGCTAAGTTGAGATGACAAACGATATCAGAGATAATATGGACATGATAATCGATAGCCGGACCCGAAAGATTTATTCAGAGGTAATATGAACATGACAAACTCAGCCTGAGAGAAATATTATGACAGCAGTTCAGAGGTAATATGAACGTGAACTGATTGATAGTAACAACCTGAGAGGTTTGCTCAGAGGTCACTTGGACGTGGCAAACTCAGCTGGGCGAAAAAATTATTGGGGATTGATTTGTTGAGTGTGGTCTATGAAGATAAACCAGAGGATCGCTCCGCTGGGGATATTGATGGGACGATAGCTCAGAGGCGATATGAGCATGGCTAGCGTCTAACTAGATAGATTATGAATAGTCATGGCTGGAGTGTACGAGTAGACTTAGGGACTCATCATCTGGTACTTCTTGAAGGAGCAAATTGCCACGTGGGAGTGAGACCAATTTGCCGTGACCGTCATCTTATTTATAAATACAAAGTGATGACTTTGGCGTTGATCAACTCCTGGATTCTTCTTTTCAGTACATAGCATGCCTTTGTGGGGTAATAAATATACCGATGAAAGAGACAATATTCTGGGTCATCGACCCTGTCAGTCCTTTCAGGGTATCTGATGTTGGGTAGCCGAAGCTTGTTTTCCTTCATTAATATATTAAAGATTTTAATGATGTCATCATCATTGAAGGAGAAAATCCCCTTTGGCTTTCGGGATCCTGATACCTGAGTCGTACGGTCCTTAGGGAAGATGGTCATAGTTGCATCATCTTCAGAATCAGAGGGAATTCTACCCCCAGCTTTGGATATCGCTCTGTTTTGTCGAGGGAGACTACCCCCAGACATGTCGTTGTCTGGTTCTTCTTCTTCTTTTTGTTTGCCTTTGTCCATAGAAGTTGATTTAGAAGGACTTGCCTCTGGTATTACAGGATCAGACTCTGGAGGTTTGGAGTTTACAAGAGATGTGGTAAACCCTAACCCAAAACGATTTCGTTGACAGTAAGGATCATCATGCAACGGTATTCGTCTGCATTTTCCATAATTGAGGCTTTGCTTCAATTTCAAATCATAACCCATATTTTGTATAATCCTTAAAGCCTGTGGGCTATATCTGTGGATTTGGATTTTCCCAATATCAGACTCGTGAGAATCTTCTTGTACAATAGGTCTATTCCGTATTCGACCGAAGATTATTTGATGCTGATCGTCGCGAGCATGTGGAACAATAAAGACAGATTCTTCATGTGGCCCATATGTCATGATAATATTAGATGTTGACGCTACTTCCCATATGATCTCCCCACGCTTGGTAGTTTGGGGTGCCAAATCTTGATTTTGACTCCTGTTTTTGCATTTCTGGATCAAGAAATCACGCAAATCAGGGAGATTAACAAAAGAAGAAGAAGAAGAAGAAGAAGAAGAAGAAGAAGAAGAAGGCTTATTCTGCATTTTTACATCAGTGGGGATGTGGAGATTAGGAATCAGAACCCTTTTTCTGCCATAGGAATACATCAGTTCACCCATGTGAGTAGCATACGATCCATCATCTGTCTGAGGAGCGTGCCTTCCCATGAAACGAGTATTCTTTATCCGGGCAGATCTGTCCTGGCATAATTTGGATTTTTGCACAGGTTTACGTAAAACAGGGAAAGTCCACGTAATTTAAAGAGTGGGAACTTTTTTCTCTTGTGGGCGTACAAGCCTAGAGGTTGGGAGACTCGCCACTTGTTTTTCCTTGATGTGATCAAAGGGACCATCTGCCTCATCATAGATGGGAGTTGTATTTTTACGCGCAAGGAATATTTAAAATTTTTGAATTGGCGTTGAGGCCTTGTCAAAAATTTTGTCTGCCACTTCACAAACGAGAGACAAAGTTTTACGCGCAGAGCGCGTGTTAGACTTCTGGATTAGCACTGGGGCATTGCCAGAAGTTTTATCTGCCATATCACAGACGGGAGACAAAGTTTTACGCGCAGAGCGTATAGGCCGTGTAGTCACAACCTTGTTGATCGGAGGAGTAGAGCTTGCAGGAAGGGTAGAGGATGTCTGGGGCATCCCCACTTTACGCAGCTTCCTGTTATCCTGGACAGAGAGGGGATGAGAGCTACCCCCTGCGCGAAGCATGTCTTCATAAGCAGATTGGTCGAATTGGACGACCAAAGTCTTCTTCGTCGATCCGACAGATACAGCATCGTATTGAGCAATGGCTTTCTCGTCAGATGAGAAAGTAGTCCCCAGCAGAGTCACCATCTTGTGTTTGATAATAAACAAAAAAATAAAACTAGGTTTATACGAAACCCTTTCTATGTTTGCAAACAAGGAAAAAGAGTACAATTAATCCTATACGAGGATGTTAAGTACAATAAAAATGATTCTGGGAAAATATTGCTATAGGAGTCTGATCTGCGGTCGATCACTTTGTCCCTTGGACCACACGATGATAAAGAAGTGCTGTAGAAGAAGAAGAAGCTTCAAAGGTTGTAAGTGGGATTGAACTGTCAACCAACACTTTCTGTCTTTGCTCTCTCTCTCTGATCTCTGATAGTGCCCTGGCCGATGTTTGATCTGATTCTTTTATTATATTGGCCCCTATCTCCTGTGACCGGAGGTCTCTATTTATAGAGATCAGTCATAATAACTGTCCAGTCGGCGTAGAAGCCAAACTGTGAAGAGAGTTGCACCCTTTACGCGGCGGTTATAATAACTGCTACCCACGTTTGAATGATCTTCTGAATTTGCGTATGACGCATGTTCCATTATGAGGTAATGCGTATAACCGCTACTCGAAGATCATGGTGTATTTGATGATAAACAAAAAAATAAAATTAGGTTTATACGAAACCCTTTCTTTGTTTACAAACAAGAAAAAAAGAGTACAATTAATCCTATACGAGGATGTTAAGTACAATAAAAATAATTCTGGGGAAATATTGCTATAGGAGTCTGATTTGCGGTCGATCACTTTGTCCCTTGGACCACACGATGATGAAGAAGTGTTGTAGAAGAAGAAGAAGAAGCTTCAAAGGTTGTAAGTGGGATTAAACTGTCAACCAACACTCTCTGTCTTTGCTCTCTCTCTCTAATATCTGATAGTGTCCTGGCCGATGTCTGATCTGATTCTTTTATTGTCTCGCCCCTATCTCCTGTGACCGGAGGTCTCTATTTATAGAGATCAGTCACAATAACTATCCAGTCGGCGTAGAAGCCAAACTGTGAAGACAGTTGCACCCTTTACGCGGCGGTTATAATAACTGCTACCCACATTTGAATGAACTTCTGAATTCGCGTATGACGCGTGTCCCATTATGAGGTAACGCGTATAATCGCTACTCGAAGATCACGGCATGCAAGCCACATAGGCAACTGCCCCTTGTGTAAAGATGGTTGGCATAAAAGCCAAATAACTGTCTTGTTGGCGTAAAATCCAAATAGCTGTCTTGTTGGCGTAAAAGCTAAATAGCTGTCTTGTTGGAGTAAAAGCCAAATTCTGCGTAAAGCTTAATACTGCATGAATAATAGATAACCAGTATAAACTAGCCAATTATCCTTCCTGACTGAGGTCTTGAGCGTATTCTGGGCAAAATAGCCTTATCACGTACCTTTGCAAATATAGCCTGAGTTGGCGTATTTCGAGGACATAGCATACGGCGTACTCCTATAGTTGAAAATAGCCTGGTTGGCATAAAATGCAAGGATGGTGATATGAGCGTATTAGTTAAAGTTTTAGCTCTCCCAGTCATGACAAAATCTGAAGAATAGAACCAAATCTCGTGCATGAAATGCAGAGATATGCCTCTATCTCGTGTATTAAATGCAGAGATATGCCTCGAGCTCTGTATGAGAAACAGCTTTTGACGTGGTGTCTGATTTTGTCTCATCTTGAGCGTAAAGACTTATTTTTGCTCATATAGAATAGGCAGCGTATTCTTTGAATGCGTAAAAATGACTTGTATCAAGAATATGTCACTAAACGACAGCCTGGGTCTCTGTGCAAAATTATCATCACAGCCGTCCTCTCGATCATCATGCAGTACTTTTGTCAAAAGTCAGGTTCACTGTTTTGTCTGACAGATTCATCCGAGGAATACGAAGAGTTCCTCGTACGACTTTACGTTGCATTAAAAACAAACATATTTTACGCTGGGGGGAGGTGTAGCAACCTTTTACGCGAGGACAGTCTTTGAGTGCTGCTTTACGCGGGCTGTTCTGAAGCCATATTTTATGCCATACAGCGCTGAAGCTCTGTTTTACGTGTATAGCTCTGAAGTCATATTTTTATGCCACACAGTACTGAAGCTCTGTTTTACGCGGACTTCATGTATGTTGGGAGTTTTATGCGTATAATTTCCCAGCGTATTTCATGCTTCTACACCAGTATTGACTATTCTATCAGGATCAGGAGGTTATGTGATCTACAGTGACACATCATGGAAAGGCTTGGGATGCGTATTGATGCAGCATGACAAGGTGATTGCATATGTATCTAGACAGTTACGAGTGCATGAGAAGAATTATCCAACTCATGACTTGGAACTTACAGCCGTTGTATTTGCTCTAAAGCTATGGAGACATTACTTATATGGGGAACGAGTGGAGATCTATACAGACCACAAAAGCCTCAAGTGCTTCTTCATGCAGAATGAGTTAAACATGAGGCAACGCCGATGGCTTAAATTGATGAAAGATTTCGAGATAGAGCTACATTATCACTCAAGCAAGTCTAACGTTATAGCAGACGCGTTAAGCTGGAAGCCAACAGCTTATTTTTTGACAGTACAGAGATAATTATTAGAGGACTTGCAAGAACTTTGCATTAAAGTGATTTACCCGGAGCAGATGGGACATTACGATGTGGTAATCGTCTTTATGTTCCAAATGGAGAGATTTGACAGGAGCTGATGACAGAAGCCCATAGTTCAATATATTTTATTCATCCTGGAGGCACCAAGATGTATCGTGACTTACGACAGCAACTTTGGTGGCATAGAATAAAAAGAGAGATAGCTCGCTTTGTAGCTAAATGCCTGGTATGTCAGCAAGTAAAGGCGGAGCACCAGAGAACAACAGGATTATTGCAACCACTTTTAATTTCAGAGTGGAAGTGGGAGCACATCATTATGGACTCTGTCATGGGTTTTCCCAAGAGTCCAAGTGGAAGAGATACAGTATGGGTAATAGTGGACCGACTTACCAAGTTAGGACATTTCTTACCTTTTAGCATTGGCCAGTCTACAGAAACTTTAGCTGATTTATATATGAGGCGGATCGTGAGATTGCATGGCATACCAGTCAGCATTGTATCAGACAGGGATTCGCGTTTCACATCGCACTTTCGAAGGAGCATACAAGAGAGTTTAGAACTCGTC
Source organism: Iris macrosiphon (assembly GCA_036927795.1). NCBI lineage: Eukaryota > Viridiplantae > Streptophyta > Magnoliopsida > Asparagales > Iridaceae > Iris > Iris macrosiphon. Next base: position 73,934,385 of record JAYESA010000013.1, on the reverse strand, counting down.
TGAAGTTTAGTACATCTTTTCACCCGCAGACAGATGGACAGTCTGAGTGTACTATTCTTACATTGGAGGATATATTGAGGGCTTGTATGTTAGACTTTGGAGGATCATGGGAGGACCACCTACATCTTGTAGAATTTCTTACAACAATAGTTGTCAAACGAGTATCCAGATGACTCCGTATGAAAGAAAGTGTAGGTCTCCTGTGTGTTGAAGTGACGTAGGAGAACGTCAGATTCTGGGACCGAAATTGGTGGTCAACACCGTAGAGACAGTTAAGAAGATACAAGGACACTTGCAAGCAGCGCAAGACAGACAAAAGCAGTGGGCAGACCTTCATCGTCATCCCTTGGAGTTCAAAGAGGGCGATCATGTCTTTATGAGGATATCACCTACCAGAGGCACCATTCGATTCGGAGGACGCGGCAAATTGAGTCCAAGGTATATTAGACCATTTGACGTACTAGAGAGAGTGGGAGTAGTGACATATCGACTTGCGCTACCACCTTCACTTGAGGGAATACATGACATATTCCATGTGTCGTAGCTCAGGCGATATATGGCAGACAACAGTCATGTTCTCGATCATTCGAAGATCACCATTGGGCCAAGCTTGTAATATCAAGAGCAACCTGTGGAAATCCTTAATCGTCGAGAGAAAGTATTGAGGAACCAGGCTATTCCCTTGGTTCGCGTGGCATGGAAGCATGGCGCACCAGAAGAATCTACTTGGGAGCGCGAGGATGACATGCGCAAGCATTTCTCGAACCTATTCATTGACCAAGGTATGAAATTACTTTGTTAATTTATACGCTATACCATCATTGACTTTCTACCGTGCCTTAGTTTTAATTTCGAGGACAAAATTTTTGTAAGTTTGGTAGATTGTAAAATCCCTAATCCTAAAAACCGTATTATTATTTTTTTTTTAATTATTTATTTTATTTATAGTAATTATGAGCTAAATAAAAAAAAAAGATTTTATTTAATTTTTATTTGAGGTGTTTGTGCATTTTGGGGATTTATGGAGCCATTATAAATTTTTCTTAATTTATTCCATGTAGGAGACCATTTGGACAGTTGCTAGCTTAATATTATGCACAAATACAATTTTTAGAATTTTCTAGATATATATATATATATATATATATATATATATATATATATATATATTTAGTTTATTAGAAAAGAAAGAAAAGAAAAAGAAAATAAAAGGAATTAGAAAATAAAAGAAATGGGTTTGGATCCTTAATGGATTCAAACCCAAACCCGCCTAACCTTATACCCGACCCAATAGGAAGAAAAAAAGAAACAGCAGCAGTAGCCGCAGTTTTCAACCCCCCCCCCCCCCCCCGCGTGGTTTCACCCCCCGCCCCCCGTGTGGTTTCGCACCCCCCACCGCCTCACTCTCTCTATATATACGTTTTCCCAAACCCTAACCCTAGATCACCTCTTCCCCATCCAGCCAGAGCCGCATCGCCCCTCGATGCACCGCCGCGCAGCCGCCGGAGCCGCCGCCGCACGATTCGCGAGCGTCGCCGCGCAGGAATTTACAGCCGAGTACCCCTGTTCACGACGCGTTTTCTGTCTCCTCGCTCGACCAAACGCGACTCCGTCTTCACCGGTACGATCACCACCTATCCCTCTTTAAATACTGTGTATTAGTTTACCTAGTTCAGCGCATAAACCTAGGCAAAAACAGCGCCCAAGTTGGCGGAAAATGATAACTTTTGGGTATCGCAGAAAACTGCGGTGACTACCTATGTTCATGGATTCGTATCTCTCACCTCTGAGATCCGATTTTGGATTTTCTTTTTGGTATGCGAAGACCACATAATCTAGTTTAATTTTTATTTTTACAATAATTTATTTGTTGCTGTATGTTAAAATAAATTAGGTAGAAAAACCCAAAAATATATTTTTTACAAATTCCAAAATTTGTGATACGGAGCGCGCCCCGCCAAACGGGACCGCCCTGTCGTGTACCAAGTGTACCAAAAGGTGCGCACAATATACCCAGATGTGTGAGATTTTGCAAAAACTGATTGGAATGCGTGTGCGCGTATAAATCAGCCTGTATCCGCAGAAAATTCTCAATGTCGTGACTTTTACAAAAGTCGTGCGTATTTTGTGCACGCTTGTCAGAATGCGACAAAACTTGCGCCACTGGACTCGTGGTATCGCACTGGTCCTGTGACCCAATTTTCACATAATTCTGAGACAGTTGATCAAGTCGCCAATTGGCGGGCCCCACGGTTGACTTTTTGGGCAAAATTGTGTTCGGCTCACCGAAATTCACATTTGGACATACCGTTGAGTTCATAATGATATTTAGAGTTTGTTTGACCTATAATTTATACCATTTAGAGACCTTTACCCTTGGCACGCTTTTCGGTGCAAAGTGGGCCACTTGTGGACCCCGCCTTGACCCAAAATTACCGTTTTGCCCCTGTGTCCAAATTGGACGAAAGGGTAGTATTTTCTAGCTATTTTGCTTATTCTGGGAATGTTGGTGATATTTATTTCAGCATCCGGAGACGTTCATTCTGAGGCCATAGTTTCTGACTCTTGGTATTTGACATCTGGACGTTACATTCCTCAGCTTTCTTGCCAGACAAGTATACCTTGCCTTGATGTACTGTTTAAATTCTGAATTATTATTTACATGTTTATATTATATAACTGTGCGCGTCCGAGAGAGACTCGGGTGCAGTCAACGAATGCGTTGACGTTAGGACTTGTGTCTGACCTAGAGTCTAGTAGACCCACCTAAAGTTGTGGAGTTATTGGTATGACTCCCCAGGCCTTGACACGTATTATTACACGTCACAGAGTGAGTTCATGTAGGAACGCGTGCCTCATACTCGATTGGCCATCGGTATGAGCAACACATGTAACAGTATTTAGCATTAGTTGTTTATTTCTATAGAGACTTGCATTACAGTACGAGATGTCCACATCGTATTTACGACTTGTATATCTGCATTGGGCGGGGAGGACGACTAGTAGGCGTATGGGATACCCACCTCCTTTATTCAGATACCGTGTTCTTCGGAGCAATACGGACGTATATATATTACAGATACCTCATTCTTCGGAATGATGGACGTTACAGATACCACGTTCCCTAGAGTGTTGGACGTTACTTGGTGATTTTACAGATACCACACTCTAGAGAACGTTGGACGTTATGCCTACGCCTACCCATACGTACCAAGATTGTCCTCAAATTGCATTCACTTAGATGGTTAGCATACCCCCTTTATTTATTCAGTATTTACTTTATGGTATGCTTCTATGTATCTTGTTACGTCCCTCTGAGGACCTGGTGTAGATGTTCATGAGTATTCACAGGAGCGCAGATCCGGACAAGCTACTTATATTTCGAGGAGGCCTTCTCTTCGAGCCTCGTGATCTCAAATATTGTACTTATATGGTATTTATCTTGTTCATTTTATATTCTAGTTCGCCAGTGGATTTGTTTCCATCCGACGATCATCTCTAGGTACTTCATATTGAGATCTAGTTACATGGTTATTGGTTATTCATTTATATTTGATTTCTGTGGATGAGATTTAGATTATACCCTGTGACTTGTGATAGTTTAACCACTTGTGAATTATTGTTCATTATACAGCGTACACATGTATTATGGTTTCCATATATTAGAGTTGTCATATACACGCAGCTGGCATGCTTACGTGTCCTAGTCCTACGTATTTTGGGACTGGGGCATGACACATGCTCCCTCAGATCTCGATACATCTTGTTGGCACCAGGATGCATCGAGTATTGAGAGCTATGTGCCTCTTGCAAAACTCTTCGTGCAGCTCCCTACTCGGCACACACATCCTCATGCCATGCCGTAAGGATCCATCATCCGTAATAGTGAAATCGTCTGTCAATCATGTCCGAACCTGTGCCCTGATACTCCTCAGAGTCTCATCATCATACTGTGCAGCTCTAATTCTATCTATCAGCTCTGATTGTATCTGCAATCCCCACATCTGAATCTTGATACCTGGAACTAGCACTTCAATTCCCAAGCTCTCAAGATCGGCTAATAAATGTCTATATGTCGTCAAGTACATAGCCATCGGATACCTGCTCAAAGTATCGGCGACTACGTTGGCCTTTCCTGGGTGGTACGGTAATGAGATGTCAAAGACTTTCATCAACTCCAACCACCTCCTCTGTCTCATGTTCAACTCCTTCTGTGCAAACACGTACTTCAAGCTCTTGTGGTCCGTGAAGATCTTCACACGCTCTCCATACAGATAGTGTTTCCACAGCTTTAGAGCGAAGATAACTGCTGCCAACTCCAAGTCGTGGATGGGGTAGTTCTTTTTATGAGGGCATAATTGTCTTGAAGTATAGGCAATTACTTTCCCGTGCTGCTGAAGAACGTAACCCAAACCCTTTTCTGAAGCATTACTGTAGATAGTTAAACCACCTGTCCCTGACAGCAATGTCAAAACTGTAACGCCCCGCTCCGAACGGTTACTTATGGAACACTACGCTGCTTCGACTCGGTTGAGAATCGAGTCTCGGGGAAACCTTACCGCCAAATCAACATGGACGAAGTGCAATGAACCCTTCGAATTAATCGAACGGCTTCTATTGAAATAAGTCCAAGAGTTTTGTTGGTTGCTTTGCTTCTTGGTTTTGTGTTGCTTTATGTTTTGGGTTGCTTTCGATGACTTGGTTTTCATGATTTCGCTTTCTCGCTTGCGCGTTCTCTTCGAATCGTAAGGGAAAGAGATTGAAGTATGCTAACCAAGTATTGTTGTATTTTCAGGACGCATAACCAAAGAGTGAACTTCGCCTAGGCTTCCCCATCCTCTCGTTCGATTGATTCGATGAGTGGCTTGGGCCCTTCGATGAATCTTTCAATTCACATGCCTAATAAAAAGAATCTCTAGTTCACAAATGTTGCCTCACTAAAAAGATAAGCTAAAGAAATGAACTGCATGCTTTAAGAATTAGAATTATGCCTTTGCTATCAATTATGTTGCATGTTCATAGTCCCTATGCTACACGACCCAATCTGTGGCAAGTCCCTTTGTTTCGAATGTGTTATGTGGGAAAAGAATAAGAGATGGAAATTGTGTATTCGTTCCTTTGAACTGTGCATCGTAGTGTTATATCTGTTAGATGTTTCATATCATGCATTGGTCTCGGACAACTTGTGCACAAGGTCTCGTCTCTCGAACGGTTCCTGGGGCACTGGGGATCGTTCGGTCCGGAAGAGATTTTTGGATCGCCCTGAGGATACGGCCCGTAAGGGGGTCTAGTGGGGCGATATGTCTATTAGTGAGATGGGCTTGTATGTTCCAACTGCTAATCATGGGGCGACCCATGGACCGTCATATAGATAGGGCGCATGCTAGGTTTACCTTCTTGCATACCTATCATTTATGACACCAAAAGATTGATTCATAAGTTATTCATATGCAAATTATGTCTAACTTGTGTGTCTGCTGCAGGGATAACCGCTCGGCCGTGGGTAAGATTATCATATGCATATGCTATATATTGTCTATATTTCCATGCATGAATTGTTAAAATGAAACTAGACAACCAGAAAGACCACTTAATAATGCTAGCTTCATTTGCTTACTTAGTGTGGATTTCTAAGGTGAGTTTGGCCACGGTCGCTCACCAGTACATGTGGTAGTACTGACCCACGTTTGTGGGCATATATCCAGGTACTGGAAGCGAGAGCTTGGCTAGCATCTTGAATCTGAATCAGCGTGTGCGCACCCTTCCATAGGACTGTGTTCGTGCTGCTTCTCCGTCACTTACCTCTTCAGTGGGCTACTTCCTCTTCTGCTAGATGTTTTGCTATTTTGGTCCTACTACAAGGGCATAATGTAATGGGCGTTGTGGCTAGTTTTGGGAATGTAAAAAGAGTTGTAAGCCTTCTAAGGCATATTTTGTAACTCAGCCAAGCAAGTATTTTGTAATCCAAATCTTCAAGTATTCAATAAAAAGAAAGTATTTTGTGTGCTATCAAATGTGTTCTACTTTGGTTCTCTGCGTTTTACTCTGTGCCTATAAATGTATATTTTGTCTAACTTGTCTTGTGCAGGTACGTTGCCTAGTGCAAGCGCAACTTAGGCTTGCACGGCATCGCGCCCAAGCGAGGACGAACGGTTCCGTAGGGACCAAGCGAGGATGAATGGTTCCGTAGGGACCAAGCGAGGACGATAGGCCTTACGGGATCGGCCCCCTGCGGGATCGGGGCACGACAAAAACTGGAGCTGTCGTCAATCTCTTTTTCAGCTCATCAAACGCAGCCTGACATTCCTTTGTCCAGACAAAATCCACATCTTTCTTGGTCAGCCTAGTCATTGGTTCTGCAATCTTGGAGAAGTCTTGTACAAATCTCCTGTAGTATCCTACTAGTCCGAGAAAGCTCCTGATCTCAACTACCGAGCTAGAGGTAGCCCATGACTCCACTACCTCTATCTTCTTTGGGTTAACTGAAATTTTGTCACTCGTCACCATACGTCCAAGGAATTCAACCTTGTCAAGGAAGTACTCGCTCTTTAAAAGTTTCCCATACAGCTCCTCTTTCCTAAGAGTCTCCAAGACCATCCTCAGGTGCTCTTCGTATTCTTCTGGGGTCTTCGAATACACAAGAATGTCATCGATGAACACCACCATAAACTTGTCAAGGTACTGGTCAAATACCTTGTTCATCAAGTTCATGAATACTGCTGGTGCAATGATTAAACCAAACGACATTACCGTAAATTCAAATTGGCCATATCTGGTCTGAAAAGCTGTCTTCGGTATGTCTTCTCTCTTCACCTTCACCTGGTGATAGCCTGACCTCAAGTCTATCTTTGAAAACACCTTCGCTCCGCTCAATTGATCGAAAAGATCATCTATCCTCGACAGTGGGTATTTGTTCTTGATAATGAGGTTGTTTAGAGCTCTATAGTCGATACACATACGTACCGTGTCGTCCTTCTTCGATACGAACAATACCGGAGCTCCCCATGGTGATGAACTGGATCTGATGAAACCTTTGTCCTGTAGCTCCTCAACTTGCTTTTTTAGTTCTGCCAGCTCGCTGTTGTTGACTCTATAAACGTGTTATGAAATAGGCTCCATACCTGGTACCAAGTCTATAGAGAATTCAACATCTCTGTCTAACGGCAAGCCTGGCAACTCCTCTAGAAATACATCCAGAAACTCTGCTATCAGAGGATGTAGCAACTCCTCTTCTTCCTTCCTAGCTCCGCAAAAAGTGCCTCTGCTCTGCTTCGCTGCTCCTCTGGTGACCTCAAACTCTGGTTCTCCTGGTGGTCAAAATATTACTCTGCCTCCGTGATAATCTATAGTAGCATGGTGTCTACTCAACCAGTCCATTCCGAGTACAATATCATACACTGGAAGTGGCATGACGAGTAAACTCATGCTCAACTCTCGGCCTCCCAATGATACCCTCCGATCCTTGCAATAATTACGGACTAGGATAATGCCTCCTCCAGTCGTGATCTTGCAAGTCCTATCTAATGGTTTCGTCTCTAAACGATGCTTAAGGGCATAAGATACAGATACGAAACTATGGGAAGTGCCAGAATCAAATAATATAAGTGCTGGAATAGAATCGAGAGAAACTGAACCTGAAATTATGTCTTCAGCTGGCCCAGCCTTCTCAATCGTCATGGCATATATGCGTCCCTGTGGTGCTCCTCTCTGTTGTTGCAAGTGCTGAGCAAACCTCTGCTACTGGGGCAGAAGTGGAGGTCCCCTCTGCTGGCCTCCTGGTACAGTAGGTACTCTGGCTGGTCCTCTCTGAGCGGCTGCTCCACCCTGACGAGTCTGAATATATGGACAGTCCCTCAGCTGATGTGCTGACGATCCACAGGACAAGCATGTACCCAACCTCTTCCTACAATTGTCTCTAGTATGTCCTATCTTCCCATAATACGCACATTAGGCAACGAGTTGATTCTGTCTCTGTGGCTGCTGCTGCTGGATGTGTCCTCGAATTGGTGTCTGGTGCTGCTGATGTTGATGCTAGTACGGCCTCTGTTGTTGCTGAAAGTGTGGGCGCTTGGCCGGTCCTGTACAACCACTTGCTCCTCCAGAAGTGTTGCATCCTCCCTTGGGCCTGAGGTCCAAGTAATCTTCAGCAATCTAGGCATCCATTAGAATACCCTCAAATGTAGTAGTGCGTCATCCCAAAGTACGAGACTTGATCTCTCTAGTCAACCCCTTCCTGAATTTTCGTGCTCGGTCTCCTGGGTCTCGAATCATTGATGGCGCGAATTGACTCAAACGGCAAAACTCTGCGGCGTATTCGTCAACTAACATGCTTCCTTGAACCAAGTCATAGAACTGACTTTCTAATGCTCCCAAAGCTACCTCAGAAAAGAACTTCTCCTTGAAGAGCTCCTTGAAGTCCTCCCAAGTAAGTCCTCCGTCAATGAGTCTCGGCTCTGTACAATACCATGTCAGTGCAATGTCAAACATCTTACTGACAGCGGCCTCGATCTGAAGAATCTTTGGAATCTGTGCCAAACACAAGTTCCTCTATATATCCTCTAGCCATTCGTCAGCGTAGAGTATCCCCTCAGTGCCATTGAACTCTCGAGGCATCATCCTCTTGAAGTCCACTATAGATCCCGGCCTCTGGTGCTGCTGGCCAGGATGCTGCTGGTGTTGTGCTACTCTCTCAACAGCCTGGAGAGCCACCTGATGAGCATTCTCCATGCTCTCTCTCTCATCAGCTCTGTCTGTGCCTGGTGCGCCTCTGCCTGCACCCTCTGAGCCTCAGCATGAACACACTGAGCTTCTACTGTCACTCTTTGGGCATCTAACTTGCCTTGGATAAGTGTGAACATTTGTGCCCCGTCAGTGGGCATACCTCGGGAGATGGATTCGGTGGTGGTGGAAGATTGTCCGTCATAGCTGGGGCAATCCTCTGAATAGGTGGGGGAGAAGGAACCCCAAAAGTTGCAGATACTCCCACATGAACAAGAGATGTAGGAGGAACTCCAGATATCTGTTCGTCAGGTCAAGAGGTGGCAGACCTCTCTGAAGCTGTTGCTCCCAATCTCAAAGACCTAGTCTTCGACGGCATCCTGAAGATAGATCAAAAAGAATCAATTAAGGTAATAGATACGATATCATCAAGGAAGGACAGTAAAATTCTAAGGAAGCAATTATGCAGAATAGCATTATAAGATCAGAATTTCCTAGTTGTGATTGAGCATACTCTCAACCTAAATCATATTTCCTATATCCTATCGCAGGCTCGCAGTAGTACAACTAAGTTGTCGCACTACTACGACATCGCACAACTTGCGAAGCCTGACCTGCGTGGGCCACCACTAAAAATGTGTCATGACCTGCACCCAAAATTTGGGCATGAGTCATGGGTATGTCCAGCCTACGCCGCAGCATCGACTTTAGAACGCTGTCTAGGTCTTAATAATACTAAATATAACTCATAACCTGTCAATGATATCAACTCCATTAGGAGGACAATAAAATAAACATCTCTCAATAGTTCATAATGTATACTCAATCACAATAACTATTAGAAATAAATGGCATAATAAAAGATAGGAAGTAATGACATAAGTCAAGCACAACGTCTCAAATAGAGATAAACTACAGTCTAGCTGTCCAACATAAATAGTCTCCACAAGTCTCAAAATAAACTCAACATAAGTCTCAACACAAACTCAAATACATAAAATAATAACTGTCTAGATAGCTGCAGGTAGTGTCTCCTCTAAAGGAATGGACTCTTCTAAGCTCTCTGGTATGTAGTCTCCATCTATACCTGGTCCATAGTGTGTAGGATAGAAATACTCAAGATCCTCTGGAAAAAATATCCAATCAGGATTGGAGCGAAGTACAAGCACTAACAGCAGTTTCATGTATATTGACAAAAACTATAATACAGTATAAAGAAATACAAGATGGATATAAATACTGGCAATAAAAAATACTGGCAAATATGAATACTGGAATAAGAAATGCTGGGGAATATATCATCATCAATGGTACAACTAGCAATGAACAGAAATACAAGTGCATGCTAGAACAATGAAGAAGAATATAAGTGAATGCTAGAACTATAAACTGGAAATACATGAATAGAATATCTAGCTAAGTGTGTGAAACATCAGTCTATCATATGATCGGCTTGGGACTGATCAGGCTTGCTATATATAATTACCTATAATTCATGTAAGGTCAGGCTAACCATCCAGTTAGCTATGATGTGAGAAATAGTCAGGCTAATCATACATTACAGGCTATGAGGCATATAATGGTCAGGCTGTACCCGACGTGAGGTGTAGGGTGAGCTATGATGCATGTAGAGTTGGGTATGATCACATAATCTACTAATATCTCCCCGTCCCCAGCTACTACGATAGATTCCAATCATGACTCCTCATGACAGGTCTCGATGATGCTAACTCGTGTATCCACAATGTCAGAATCGTCTACGCTATATAACTAGAATCATAGAGATGATCAACATAATGAAAACTGTCAGAGAATGTACTCACCTGTGGTCCTCTGCTGGCAATACCAATGTCCTATTTTCGAAGTCTTGTCTGAATAATCCAACAGTCCTATAGACATAATATAATAATGATATAGCATAAGTCGTTACACTAGCACATACACAAACATAATTACACTGAACTCAGAGACCACGCTAGGGGTGATACTGGTCATCTAACAGGGTCAAGTGTGCTTCTAACTGCACGGGTATCACGTCTTCAAATGTTGTGCATCACACGATAGTCAAATCACTAACACATGTCTAGCCAGTACGTCAGTGTACACAAGGCAGTCGATTCACTAATATTCAGGGTCACATGGTCATATGCAAATATATGATACCCATAATTAACACTTATGGTCATATGCAATTATACGAGATATCCACAGTTAATACATAGGGTCATACAGCATATATATATTACATTCATACCAACTACTAGTAATCCATTTCCACACAATACACACGCACGCACACGCAACTAGTTTCTGGGTTCACTTGCATAGTGTCTAGCAACCATATCTAACAGAACTTATCATGAGCAATACGCTAATCCTTAATACTATTCATATATGCACATAAAATCACAAGAAAAGGTACTTCAAACCTTGGCCTCGGCGTGCACGTGCACGAGGTCGAGGGTGTCGATGGGTGATGGTGCTGTAACGGCGGAGGGCTCGGCTTCGGTTGCTGCTGTTGTCTGGCATCGAGTCGGGGAAAAGATGAGTCGAGGAGATGACTCGACTGCTGTTCAAGCGAGGGAGGTCATCAGTCCGGTGTGCTGGTGGCGGTGTTGATGGTGATGATGATGATGATGGTGTCAGGCGGTGCAGCGTAGTCTCGGCGGGGATGGCGTCAGGCGGTGACTGTCGCGGTTCAGGCGGTTGTCAGCGGGGTAGATGGAGGAGAACGGCAGGAATGGGCTCGACGGGATGGAGGCGGACGGGATGGAGAGGGTGATGGGGATGATAACGTTGGAAGGAGGCAGTTCAAAGGCTGACAGCGGGGGTGCCCACGGTGGCTGTCGTGGTGGGGAAGTTGTCGGGGTGACATCGGCGGAGGGGTGTCGGGTGGATCCGGTGGAGGTCGACGGTTGCACTGCTCGCGGGGGAGCGCTTAACAGGTCGGTGACGACGGTGATGGGTTGAGGGAGTTCAGGCGAAGTCGAGTAGCAATCGAGGTAAACGGGAAGGTCGGGATGGCCGGGTGTTCAGGCGGTCGGGGGTCTGAGCTCCGGTGGGTTACGGTGAGCAGGGAGGGAATGAGATGGGAGGTATTCGGCTAGGTTTAGGTTTAGGTGATGGTTGAAGAAAAATAGGAGAAAAGTTGTATATATATGTAGAGAAATAGGGTTTGATGTTGACCTAGGAAGTTGGGCCGGTTTGGCACTCCTTAGGATTGGGTTTCTTTCTACATGTAGAAAGTTTAAAAGGCTAGGATGGTTTTGTTTTAAAATGGGTGGCTAAGATTGATGAGGGAAGATGTTGAGTATTGCATACTCCAAAATTATAGAGAAATTCACCTGACCGGTCAATAAAAAAAATGGGTGTTTCTTCATGTGTTTGGTCCAATGGGGTATGGACACTTCAAGGCTCTTTTGCATAAATTCCCCAACACTTGAAAAAATTACACAAGTAGGGTTTTTGGATTAAATGAGAGAAAATACCATATTTGGTGTGATGTAGTGGCTAAAAAGGGTGTGTGGTGTTTAGTATGAGTCTTGAGGGTGTGAATAGGAATTTGGTTTGGTGTTGGGTCTAGTTTTGGGTTAAGTTGGGTCATTACACCAATTTAATTAAAATTAATATAAAAGGTGTTCTAAAATTAATTGGAAGTACATAGGGTTAAAATTTGGGGGGACACAAGTATCAAAATAGAAGGCTGGCACGTCTAGGACAAGGGTGTAAAATTTGTTGGAAGACAAAAGTTAGTATAGCGCTCTCAATATCGAAACAACAGTAAGGTACAATAATCATGTAAAATCATAGCAATTAAATATAATCCCTAATATTAAATCCCAAAAATGCTAATTGATGTCTATAGTCCTATAATTTGGTCAGGGGCTCATCTAGGGGATTTCTAAGTCCAGTTCACTAACTCATGCATTTAAGGAACACTATATATAATATATAAATATCATGCAATATATTAACACATTTAAATAAATAAATAAAAAGATAAAAATACCCCTATTTTGGAATGTGGTAGTGACACGGAGCCTTCAACAAAAAGGTAAAAGAAAGGACATTCCAGGTCGATGATCTCATCTTAACCATTAAAAAAACGATGGTCATGACACACAGGTCGGCAAAAAAGTTCCAAGCAAGTGGGAGGGCCCCTTAGTAGTGGGGACCGTTTACTCCAATGGCACCTACAAGCTTGCTAAGCCTAATGGTGACTTGCTAATGATGTCGATCAATGATAAATTTCTAAAAAAATACTATGGCAAAGTTAGGCATGCATGCAAAAAAATGTATATACTACATTCTTTCCCTGACATATAATTCGGTCTGCCTCCGCTGTACGCGATAAAAATCTATTAGTCATAGTTGGGAGTCCCGAATACACAATGGATAATAGGTCCTTAAAAATTCTCCAAGGCAAGTAGTTCACGTCCACATTACCTCTAAATTATGAGATGAAAATAGTCATGTTAATATTACCTCTGACTTATTTTTTTTATCTCTACAAAATAACTCACCATGATCGTACTCAACTACAAGCAAACTTTCTTGTCTACCGATTTTATACCAAAATGTCCCAACCATCGCAGATGATGTCTCTTTTAAGATTTTCTCATATAACTGCTCTAACAATCATGTTCATATTACCTCTTGATAGGGTTAGTTTATCACAAGTTATGATACTATACTACGTCCATATTACCTTTGGTATAATATTCGTAACCACGATACATACAGCAACATAAAAGTTCAAAAAAAGGAAAAGGTAATTTTTTACTGATATTCAAGATCATGAGTATATGTGATGGAAGTCCATTACATTGAGGATTTTTATTAATATTAAAGTTCATGTGTACATTTGGAAAAGAATGAGACCCCTTTGTGCTGCTTCTGGTACCAATGCGTGTATAGCCGACAGCTCAACCCATTTTGGGTAATCACTTTAGCAAGCTCATCAGTACAAACTACAGTACATGAAAAAGAATCCATGCCGATGGATAGCAAGGGAGCTTGCAACACTAAGCTGAGCCTGCAGATCCAACTCTGTCGTGTGAAAGGACGCACATAGAAATCCCGTTTGGGATGAACCGTGTAACCATGGCGGCTATATACGGAGAATAACTATAGAGAGCTAGGTTGGAATACCGCGAATAATCTTTTGGGTAATACGTTTGTTCATCACTAACAACGAAACTTATGATATCCTTCCATGCTCCATCAAGACCAGAGCGACCCAAGTCAACTCCTCTACGACAAGTACACACACAAGTCAGAACACTGACAATGAAGACAGTAAAATAGAAAATCAGAAGCAAGTAACCCAGGAATAGGGACATCATGCACAAGGATTAAAATTCTGATATATATGTGCATCTTGGCAACAGTGCATATTACAAAAACGTCCCTCCAAGATAGATAGCCGCATCCAAACGGAGGGTGGTCGCGCATAGCCTTATAGCGCATGCTTCCGATGAGCGTCCTGAGATAACGCCACCTATGCGCCTAGTGAAGGATTCTAGCCATCAGCGTATCTTCATGTCAAAACCTTTCGGCGGCCATGCGCGTCAAACCATGGGGTTTGTCTGCGCATGTTCTCGACATTCTTTGCCCATGAAAATTGACAGCATGTTGGTGTCTATGAGAGTTAAGAAATAGGAGACAAGGGTCTTCTCTTTACCTTCTAAAGTGGCAGTCACGACAAAATGGTCAACCATCAGAGGCAGAGGATCGACAAAGTGCTCGACCGGACTCCCCGAGCCTAACCATTACAAAGGCATCTTGGCAAAGAGAAATAATTCTCTCTCTCTCCCCCGTGGCTCCTATTTAGAACTAATATGGCCATAAAAGCCCCCAAGTAATTGGGCACCAAAACTGCATGATGAATCTCACCTTTAATGAATGAACCCATACCTCAGGAAAATGGGGGAGCGGGTTAACCCATGGCACGTGTTGTGGCGCTAACAGATCAGATCTCGAGGGAAGATAACTCATCATCCTATCTCAAGCGCCAACAAAGTTGATATGCCAAATACCCGCTGCGCCAGAAATTTTGATGCGTTAATGAACAGATGCGCTAAAACGGGTCATGCGCCATCATCATCCATGCTTTTGTTCAAAGTATTCCAAACTTAATTAAGTTTGAAAACTTTGAAGGGGGTCATGTTTAGTATGGAAAAATCTATACCATGCGCCAAACACGACCACAAGGCATGCGCAGCTTAAGCACACAATGCAGCCAGAGCCATGCTTCAAATATAAGCCATGCATCCATGCCTCATATGCAGCCATATGCCATGTACAGTCATGAAGCCATGCGCCATGCGCAAGCCTGTGCCAAAAGAAACATGCAGCGTCCAATGCGGCAAATACTCTCATGCGCCAGCCTTCCATGCGCTAGAGCTCCCATGTGGCAGTATTCCCATGCGGCAATATTTCTATGCATTGAAGTTATTATAATGTGGAAGTGTTTCTTAAAGGACCCAAATAATCGAATCATGCAATTATTAACATCCAAGATCTTCGAATAACCATGGCATGACACGTGTCGCACAGATTATGGACACTAGCAACCCCATATCTCAAATTTCCATATGGCAGCCATATCGCATACGCCTATGTACGGTAGCATGAGATCCGTACACGCATGCGTATATATAGTCCTTTAAAGGCTATAAATAGTGGGTGTTTCCCACGAATGAACATGATGGAAGGAAAAAAGGAGAAAAAGACAACAGGAAGAAGGGACATCAACTAAGTCGCATACTCACGTTTCCAACGGTCTTGCCATTCTTTTCGACGTCGAATCGTCAACTGAGTAAAGTGACCGACTGTATATCAGATCTCCATAGTCACACTTGTCCAGATTTTTTTTGTACTCAGACTTTACGTATTATACCTCCTTTGTACTTTTTGTTCTACTCCAATTAATACAAAGTTATTTCAACTTTTTTCGTAGTTTTTACAATATGGACAGTAGTAGCATAATGACTAGGCTTTCTGCAATAGGTAAATAGAAGACACATTTTTAAAAAAAATTAAAAAAAAATTAAATTTTTTTGGTTTACTTTGATTGAAAATTTTGCTAATGAAGTCCTTCGGACACTGTGCCTTGCTTATATGGATATTGAATAAATAACTTTGTTCCTTAGCGACTAAGATTCCTTCCTAAATTACAAAATATACCAAATAGTTCTTCACTATAAGACATCCATATGGAGTAAAGCGAGATGACTTCAAAACTTTACTAATCGATGGCGATGACTTAAACCTTGGCATCTCGACACTAGGAACTAAAGATGTCTTAGTTGGCTATAGGACTAGCCCTAACTCAGGAAAGATGTTGAAAAAGGCAGAGTTGGTGAGGTAAAATTAAAGCGCTCCTGCAAAATGTAAAACCCTTCTAACTTGGCTAGTAGAGAAGCGACGACGACTGATAACGATGAATGGATCTATAGTGAAGCAACCGATGAAGACGATAGAGTGGATGGATCTCTCTGAACGACTTTGTGATTGAAAAACCCTAAGTTCTGATACCAAGAAACAAATTAACAATATTAATTTTATAAATGGATGATCTAAAAAGCCATACAACTATGAATATATATAGAAAGAGAACATATCCATATCCGGATAGGAGTAGAAGAAAAGATATGTATCCATATAGGAAAAAGAATCTATATTAAATATAAACTAATATCTATTCCTAATTCTAATTATTCTTAACACATGGAATATCCCTCCCGCGTGAGGGATTTTTATACAAGATTCTTAGCCTCTCTCCCGCATAAAGAGTTACCATGCGAGAACCTCTCATCAGTAAAAGCAAATTCCTCGCTGAAAGCTCTTTCCAGCAAGAAGATCTTCCTCGCGGAAGCTTCCCTCGAACGAGAGGAATTTTCTCACAGAGCACCCTTATAGTTTGAAGGTGCTTTTCGTGGGAGGTTTCGTCCCGCGTGATTGAACAACTACTTTTAATGCGCCATATGCATAAAGATCAAGGTATTAATACACAGAGAACAAGGGAAATATTATAAAAATTGAGATAGCTCGTCAACAACTGTCAAGATTGTGCACGCGTATTGTGTGCAGTTATAACCAGAGGAAGCCACGTGCCAAAACATGCAGTCATCCCCGGTGGGAGCGTGTCTACTCTCTCGCATAACCGTTGTTTCGTGTCTTAGAGTGAGACATATCCCCCGGAGGTTGCTAGTCACTTTAATTCCTTTGTGTATTGCTAATAATTGAACAATTTCAAGAGCGCATACTTCACTTGCAGAGACCTCTAGTAACATTAATAAATAAATACTATTTATTATTTTGGGCTTGTCAATTACAAATAATGCCTATAGTTACTAAGTATGTATTAAATTTCCTGAAGTTACTAAAGAATGCCTAAAGGAGTTGGGTCTAAACCAAGAGTGGCCGAGTGTTGGAGATGCATTTCCCATTGCCAGCAATCTCTTCAATGGCAGCGCCGAAATCAGACTAAAAGAAAGAAATCAAACAGGTTTGGAGTTCCTAACGTGTCCATGAGCTCGTGCACCAGGTTCTCGATGCTCTCTCGCATTGTTCTAATCGTTGATATCCGTAAAGTCGATCGAGAACACGGTATGCAAAATCAGGTTAAGGTTCATGGAAAAAGTCGCTCAACCAACATCCACCGGCAGTTCTACGGAGGAGCGGTACAACACGTAGGCCACCAAATATCGCATCTTTTTGGGATACAGTAGTATGGACTTATTCAACCTCTGCAGGGTGAACATTTGAGTGTTACATCAAGGTGTGTAAATGGACGGGCAGTCCGAAACTCGGCCCGGTCAAACCCGGTCTGGGCCGGTCCAGATCCGGTCAACGGATCAGCCCGCTCCGGCCCACTCCCCTCCATGGGTCTGGGCTGGGTCGGAGGATCCGACCTGCAAGACCGGCTCGGCCCACTGTCGCCCATGTTCGGGCCAAGTTAAATTCGGTCGGCCCGGTCGGCCCGGACCGGACCGGCCCGGTTGAAATTTAATTTTTTTAGAATATAACCGTTGAAGGATATTTTTACCAAATTATCTCAAATTTAGTGACAGTTTTTTGTTCAGTTTAGGGGTATTTTAGTCATTTTTGCTAAAAATGACCAAAATACCCATTATAATAACTCTTTTTTGAGGGTATTTGGGGTCATTTGGCCCAAAAAATTCCTATAAATAGTCCACAATTCATGAAAAATAAACACTCTAAATTTTTTTTGCTCTTACAAAATTTCTTTTCGCTCTTACAAAAGTTTATAAGCAAGGTCATTACAAAGTTTAGAAGTAAAACAATTACTGGGGTCCAACTTCTTCCCTCTCAACAATTTTTATTGGAATTTTTTGAAGGCTTCTAGCAGACGTTACAAGCAACTTTAATATTACAGGAAAAAAAATTATGATTTAAGATTTTTCTTTCCTCTCTATCTTTTTTTTTTGTAGAGAAGTAATTAATTTAGCTCTAAATTTTTGAAAAAATATATTTTTTTAATATGAATGGACAAGGTTCAAACCAAAATTATAAAAATTATGATTATTATAATAATATTTTGAAAATAATCATATTCCTGATTCGTGCCACTGATATAAATGTCACCTCCTGAAGTTAGGAGTATGACCACGGCTACAAATATTGCCAATAGGAAACAATCTTTTTTATAAAAATATTATACAAATACGTATAAGCTATATTATAATGGTCACTATCTAGATAATCTAGTAAATATAAATATTTATGCCTCAATCCACAATGAACAGAATATAACAAGAATAAGCCACATGTGCTAAAGTCGGCTGCCCAGTAACATACAAGCTCGAATAGACTCGAGAAAGAAATATGAGTCTATAAAAACTAGGCTACATCAGCAGATGAATCAATAATATAAATGAATAGCATAACTTTGGTAGAAATGATATAAGTACCTGGTACCAATGCCCACATGGCAAAGCAACCCAAATCAGCAACTCCAGGCAGGCTCTACAATGATCTATGCTACAAAACTGGCAAGGGGTCAGCTCCTCAGAGGGATGTAACAAAGTACAAGAAACAGTATGCCAAAGTAAAACAGTATAATGCCACATACTCAAGGGTAAACTATTGTAACCATCTAAGTGATATGCATATGAGAATATTACTCGTACTCAAGTTGAAACAACTACATGCTCTGTTTCGGGGAGCCCATAGTAGCACGTAATATCTCGTAGGGCCAGTAAATGTGCCAAAGATCTGGGATAAAGTCTAAGGCACCTCTAGTAACATAGTATATATATATATATATATATATAATCAGTCTGTAGTATGGTGTATCTCTCTCCACCCAATGTAACCTCACGTCTAATGTCCACGACGTCTCATGTCCATAATACGCAAGATCAGGACCTCTAGCTAGTACATTGAGTCATAATAATATATGTATTTAATATGCAAGTCTCATATCACAAGTCCTGTAATCCTATACAGAATCACCATGAATACCTCAAGAAGGATTCTATCACATGAAATAGTATCAAGTGTCCTACGGTCTGACGTGCAAGGATACAAGCACGTAAAATAGGATCGTGGTATTAACTCTCTAAGTGACGTTACTCGACTCCCCATACGGCGTTGACACCCGAATCTTGTTCGGATGCTAAGCAACATCTCACGGCCCTAGGGTAAAAATACACATCAACCATATCATATAACTACAATAACTAAATAAGATAATTAAGGCAAGGAACTATGATACGTCATGGCAAGGTACACTTGTCTGCTGTCTGTGGCTGCGATATTGTCTGTCTGACGTCCTCTGCTAGAAGAGTATCAAATTCAAGATGCCATGTTAAAAATATTATAATCAATAACCATATATGCTAACTACTCTAGGACAATACGAAAGATCGTTACACAACCTCAACTTTCAGTTGACGTTCTTGTCCAACAATCCAATAGTTGCATAGCATTTGAACAACGTGCCAAGATACACGTGCCATGCCACTCCCAAAATATGTTATGAGGGTGTCTTACATCAACATACCATACGTACTTATAGGAACTTATATGTGTTTGGCTACGCATAGTCCTATATGTACATAGGAATGTATCGATGTCGCAAAACTTACACAATTGCTATCCTATTCATCTAACATGCATGAAACCTCTTAATCATGTATTTTAATATCATTTATTACTGAATTAATTATAATTAATATTCTAAAATTATTTCTAAATAATCAAAAATAACCAAACATCGGCATTGCATGCTATTATTTGCTTCGAACGACAACTAGTCATTCTAACCAACTTTGGCACGTAGCCTTGACATACAACCGCCATCTTGGAATCCAAATATGATTAAATAAGAAACTAATACATTAAATATTCGAAAATTAATATATATTAATTTCTAGAATTTATTTACTTCAGTAAAATATAACAACTATCAAAGAACTATAACTAGTCTTGATGCGACATGTCCGTGTCAAGGTTGTTCAATAGTTTGGGGTAGTTTTATACGTAAAAATATAGATATAATGTATGAAACTAATTATAAACATCATCTATCAATAATATAAATTTACACAAGGTTTTATTTATAAAAAAAAGGGAAAGATACAAAGTTGAAAAACTTATGCGATTGCGATTACGACGGGGACCTTTTTTGCGACTACGGCCAAACGGAGTACCAAACGAACTATAAACCTCACAAACCTTTATGAGACTCTTGGAAAATTCAAGTATGATGTAAATCTAGAATTTTTAGGTTTTTGCTACTGTGGAGGGGTGTGAACTGCTGCTGCAACCTGCAGTCAATATTTGGCCAAAAAGGGTTCGGTTGGGGTTTTTATGGAATTGTGGCCTGTGGGGAAAGAGAGAGGAAGAGGGAAAGAAGTAGAAGAGGGAGAGAACATAATAAAGGAGTTTTTTTTTGTGACAGAGAGAAAAAGGGGGGTCGAACCTAATAATTAGGTTTAAGCGTTGGGGAGTTGATAAATATATGTAGTTTAAATAGGTGGATGGTTAGGATTTGATTTAATATTTAAAAAATATATGGGTAGGATTTTGTAGAGTATTAATATGGTAAGGGGCTAAAATTTAAATTAGGGAATTGTTACAAAAAATATTTACTTAGAATTTGGTTTGATCCAAAGATAGAAATATACAACAAACTAGGGGTTTCCAAATTTGAAAATGAAGAATTTAAATCTTTAATTAATATGTTCAGATTTTGTGGATATATTTTATATGTGGAATGTATTATGAAACAGGAAAAATGTGTGGGGATTATTGTTCGGATTAGAATTTGGTTGGTTAGGATCTTGGATAGGTAGGTAGTTAGGCCAACTATGATGACACCTATGCCACTTTCTATAAATAAAAAATCTATAAATAGAAATAAATTAATTTAAATATAATATATATATATATATATATATATAATATACATGGGGGTATTTGAGTGCACTACATGCCTACATGTGTTTGAGTTTGGTTTGGGTCAAGTTCTAGTCAAAAGGAAATAGTTTTACGGTAACCGTTGTTCTAGATGTTTGTCAATATTTTTGAAACATGGGGGAGATCAAAAAGGAAGCAGTTTTACGGTAACCATTATTTTAGATGTTTGTCAATATTTTTGCAGTATAGGAGAGATCAAACAAATGCAACATCCATTGTAGCGCCCCGTTCTCCCGGTGCGGAGAGCGCGGCTAAGAAACACAAGACGGTATCGTTCGATCGGGATAGATTGAATTAAGAACTCGTCCTCGTTATGGATTTGTTTCTTCGGAATCGATTCCTATATTCAGTGGACTGCGCCCCCGGGATCGGCTTAGCGGCAGAGTCAGAAGGGACCTCTCCGCTGCTATCTTTTATTGCCTCGGTTTTCGATATCGCTTGTTGCTTTCGTGCTTTGAGTTGGTTTTGGGATTTGCTTGTTTTCCTTGAACAGTTTCGATGGTTTTCATTATTTTCGTTCATTGACTTGCACTTCTATTCCGAGATTGGAAAGAGAGAAAGAAGTATTAATCGAGCTGTTCGTGTGCAGGTGAACGAGCAGTAGGCGGCTTGCGAGCGGAGTCGTGAAGCGCCTCTTTCCTTCTTCTTTCCAAAATCTAAGTGAGTGGCTACCAACCCGATTAGCTAGTCCTGCTTCCAAGCTTCACAGCTAATCAATCTGCACTCTCCTTTGCCCCGATCAAACGATACCAAATAATAATAAAAGAAACCAAGATAAAAGACAAATATACTTGGTTATTATGCTTGTCAATCAAACCTGTGAACAGTTGCCTTATCGTATGCTTGTTCGTGCAAATATTCTATAAAATATGCTAAGTATAGAACACATCTTGTATATGCATAATTGTTCAGGGAGGCTATGCTAAATAAATCATGCATTACTACTTGTCGTGCACTCGTGTACTTGCACTCGTGTTCTTGCAATCGTGTTGCCTCAACTGCATGAATTGTTAACGTGTTAATCGTATACGATCATGGACAACTTGTGCACAAGGTATAGTTCTGCGGACGGTCGCTGGGGCACTGGCACCGATCTGATCCGGGTGGAACTCGTGTAATAGTCATCGTGTACGGGACAAGGTGGCTTGCAGCGCCTCGTGTACTATCGTTGCATGCTATCCTTGCCTCGGACTAGTCCACTATGGCAATCATGCCAGTGATCATCGTGTATATTTAAACCTGTTGCATACTAACTTGTGTCTTCGTGGCAGGGAAGGCAAGGTAAGTATTGTGCAGGTCATTCAGACGGGCAGGTAAAATCCACCGAACGGTGGCACGTTCATTTCAGTAAATTCTATATGCTGCTGACTTATAAATGAACTAAGGCAAGATAGAAACCCACAAATATGTATGCTTCACTAAATAACGTGTTGATTGGTATAGTCAGGCTAGCTCACCTTCACCAGTATGTTTCGATATGCTGACCCTCGTTGAAACAGGTTCTCCGCACCAAGGCGAACCGAGCGAGGAGCCGAAGCCGTCTTCCCGATCCAGTCCAGCTGTTGGCGCATCTTCACCTCGCCCTTTAGAAGCATTTTGAACCAGGAGCTTGTACTCTTCATACACAATGCAGCTCCGTGGCAAAGCTATCCTCCAGCCAGGAGGTCCTTATCGTTTTGAGTTTATAAAAGGATGTAATGTACAGGACTGCTATCTCATTTTGAGTCATCTCTTTGTAAGCCGTTCGGTATATTAGCTAACTCGTTCAAGAGTTTGTAATAGATGTTCATTATCAATAAAGAGAACTTTTCTATGTTTCAAATCTGTGTTTCAATTTATCTGCGTACTCTGAATATGTGCTTGCTATGCAAATTATTAAAGCCTTGTGCGGGCGCAACCCCAGGCCCGCACGGCGGTCACGACTCGGGGGACGCCTCGGGGCGTGACATAGTGGTATCAGAGCACAGATTCAAAGTTCCTTAGACTTCGTGCTGGAAAAGTTCCTTTAACGATCAAATTCCTATGCGAACTCTTGAACTCGCTAGGCCAAAATGAGATACATTCATGCAATAAGTCCATAATACATTATGATCCTAATGTAATTTACCTTCTTTTGAAAGAATGACTCCAGCGCAATCTGCAGCGCAAGCCCCGGATGAAACGCAAGGCCAAGGAAGTAGTTCGGGCTCTTCGGGAAGTTCAGAAAGCCAGCGAGCCACGCCAAGCATCGATCCCGTTCAGCAAATGTTGCAGATGTTGGAGGCAAACCAACAAAGGGACGAGGCTAGCTATGAACGGGCCGAGAAGCTGGCGGAAGAGAGTCAGCTCAAGTTTCAAGACAATATAGAAGCACGATTCTCAGTCCAACAGAAGCAGGTAGATACCCTGCATCAGATCGTTCAGACTTTGGCTGCCAACCATTCCGCCGCAACAACAACGACTCCGATGGAGCAGCCCGTGCTTGAAGTAGAGACACCGCAAATTCCAAGAGCGAGGGACGTGACTGCCTTCGACTTTGGCCACTTCAAGAAAGTCTGCAACACCCCATTCATCGGGACTGAGGACCCAGTCGTAGCTCTAGATTGGTTGGCCGAACTTGAAGATCACTTCGCTCTGCTAGAGGTCCCCGAAGAGAAGCGCGTCTCCTGCGTGCAACTACAGCTCCGCCTCAACGCACACGATTGGTGGGACGTGCATCGACGATCTCTCTAATTTGATCACGGAGAGGAGGCGATCTCGTGGATGACTTTTCGTGCCGCGTTCGAAGAGGAGTATGTACCCCCTCCAGTCCAACGCCAGATGGAGAACGAGTTCGTGCAGCTGCGGCAAGGCAGTATGACAGTTAAAGAGTACTCCGCCGAATTCAACCGACTCTCCAAATTTGCTAGGGCCTATTTACCTGATGCAGCGAGTCGACCTAGAAGGTTTGAAGGTGGACTACGCCCTGTCATCCATTCGCACATATCCGTTTCTCAGTATCGGACAATGCGTGAAGTCATGAATCATGCCCTGTCGCTCGAACCACACTATCCTCACGTTCCTGCCGGCGCTGTGCATACATCCACTCACAAACGCCAAAGCAATGATAGAGGAAATACTGCTGCAAAACGCCCTAACAACGGAGGGCACCAAAGAGGAAACCCAGGGCCATCGTGTAATTTCTGTAAAAAGCGTGGGCATACTGCCAACAATTGTCGTTTGAGACTTGGGTTATGCCTAGCGTGTGGACAATTAGGCCATGCCATTAATTCCTGTCCGAACCTTCCTGATCGTCGTCCCCAACGAAATAATCTCTAACGGTAAGTTCTACCCTAAGTTTCAGGATGAAACTTCCAATTAGTTGGGTAGGATGTATCACCCCGTTCTCCCGGTGCGGAGAGCGCGGCTAAGAAACACAAGACGGTATCGTTCGATCGGGATAGATTGAATTAAGAACTCATCCTCGTTATGGATTTATTTCTTCGGAATCGATTCCTATATTCAGTGGACTGCGCCCCCGGGATCGGCTTAGCGGCAGAGTCAGGAGGGACCTCTCTGCTGCTATCTTTTATTGCCTCGGTTTTCGATGTCGCTTGTTGCTTTCGTGCTTTGAGTTAGTTTTGGGATTTGCTTGTTTTCCTTGAACGGTTTCGATGGTTTTCATTGTTTTTGTTCATTGACTTGCACTTCTATTTCGAGATTGGAAAGAGAGAAAGAAGTATTAATCGAGCTGTTCGTGTGCAGGTGAACGAGCAGTAGGCGGCTTGCAAGCGGAGTCGTGAAGCGCCTCTTTCCTTCTTCTTTCCAAAATCTAAGTGAGTGGCTACCAACCCGATTAGCTAGTCCTGCTTCCAAGCTTCACAGCTAATCAATCTGCACTCTCCTTTGCCCCGATCAAACGATACCAAATAATAATAAAAAAAACCAAGATAAAAGACAAATATACTTGGTTATTATGCTTGTCAATCAAACCTGTGAACTGTTGCCTTATCGTATGCTTATTCGTGCAAATGTTCTATAAAACATGCTAAGTATAGAACACATCTTGTATATGCATAATTGTTCAGGGAGGCTATGCTAAATAAATCATGCATTACTACTTGTCGTGCACTCGTGTACTTGCACTCGTGTTCTTGCAATCGTGTTGCCTCAACTGCATGAATTGTTAACGTGTTAATCGTGTACGATCATGGACAACTTGTGCATAAGGTATAGTTCTACGGACGGTCGCTGGGGCACTGGCACCGATCCAATCCGGGCGGAACTCGTGTAATAGTCATCGTGTACGGGACAAGGTGGCTTGCAGCGCCTCGTGTACTATCGTTGCATGCTATCCTTGCCTCGGACTAGTCCACTATGGCAATCATGCCAGTGATCATCGTGTATATTTAAACCTGTTGCATACTAACTTGTGTCTTCATGGCAGGGAAGGCAAGGTAAGTATTGTGCAGGTCATTCAGACGGGCAGGTAAAATCCACCGAACGGTGGCACGTTCATTTCAGTAAATTCTATATGCTGCTGACTTGTAAATGAACTAAGGCAAGATAGAAACCCACAAATATGCATGCTTCACTAAACAACGTATTGATTGGTATAGTCAGGCTAGCTCGCCTTCACCAGCATGTTTCGATATGCTGACCCTCGTTGAAACAGGTTCTCCGCACCAAGGCGAACCGAGCGAGGAGCCGAAGCCGTCTTCCCGATCCAGTCCAGCTGTTGGCGCATCTTCACCGCGCCCTTTAGAAGCATTTTGAACAAGGAGCTTGTACTCTTCATACACAATGCAGCTCCGTGGCAAAGCTATCCTCCAGCCAGGAGGTCCTTATCGTTTTGAGTTTATAAAAGGATGTAATGTACAGGACTGCTATCTTATTTTGAGTCATCTCTTTGTAAGCCGTTCGGTATATTAGCTAACTCGTTCAAGAGTTTGTAATAGATGTTCATTATCAATAAAGAGAACTTTTCTATGTTTCAAATCTGTGTTTTAATTTATCTGCGTACTCTGAATATGTGCTTGCTATGCAAATTATTAAAGCCTTGTGCGGGCGCAACCCCAGGCCCGCATGGTGGTCACGACTCGGGGGACGCCTCGGGGCGTGACATCCATGTCCCAAATATCCAAGCCATTGCAAAGTGTCATATATAAAAAAAGAATTTTATAAATTAATACTTTAAAATATTAAATAAAATAAAATAAAATTAATTAATTAAAAATTACCAAATTATCCATATTTCAAAATGAGGGGGCTTACAAACACACTGGTTTTAGATCCAAACGATCAAAACCAATACCTAAAGCTGTGGAATGTAAGAAATGTAAGCGGGTTTACAAATGGAAAAAAATGATAGCACTAACACTTTAAAAAGATACTACGACAGTTGTTATGGCAAAAACACACTACAGGCTACACAAACACAGCTAAGTACCGGTGGTCAAGGATCTTCTTAAGGTAACTTTACTTATTTTGATGTTCGAAACAAGACTGAGTTAGCAAGATATATGATATGTGAGGAACAGTCATTTATATTTGTTGAGAGTGATTTCTGTTATAAATATATAAGTAATACCCTTAATCCTTGTAGAGCAGAGGCTCTGATTTTTTTTTTAAAAGATAAGGCTGCTTTGAAAGAAAATTTTATGCATGTTAGTAAATTACCTTTAACTTCTGATATATGGACTTCTAAGCAAAATTATGTTTATATTTGTATCACTTCACATTATATAGATCCAAGATGGATGTTGCAAAAATGTATCATTTGTCTAAGGCCTGTAGAATTTTTACATACCGTCGCTGTAATCGGTGGTGCTATAATGCAATTTGTGCGTGAATATGATATTCACAATAAAATAGTTTCAATTTCTTTTGATAATGCTAGTAATAATACAGATTCTATTAATGTTTTGAAAACACAATTTATGCCTATGTTAGAAGGTAGACTTTTTCATGTTATATGTGGTTGTCATATTATTAATTTGATTATAGAAGAATGTCTTGAATTCTTTCAACTAAATTTAGAAAATCTTAAATCATGTTTACATAGTTTGAACTCTTCTGCAAATAGACAATAAGCTTTTAAAATTTATGTACACAATATATTGTTACTTTTAGGCGATTTGTTAAGGATGCACCATATAGATGGAATTCTACTTATTTAATGTTGCGATCTTCCATTAACTTTAAAGATGTTATTACACATTATTGTAATTCTAATCCTAGTTTTAATTATCAAGTAACTGGAAATGATTGGTTAATTACTACTTCTATTTTTGAGTTTTTAGAATTATTTTAAAATTCTACATGTATTCTATCTAGAGTTTATTATCCAACTTCTCATTTTGCTTTAACAGAAATTCTTAACATGTCTCATTTATTTTGTAAATATAGAAATGTCCCTTATTTTGATTATGTTGTTGCCAAAATGGAAGCCAAATTTTAAAAATATTAGGGTAATATATCTCTTCTTTATTGTTTGGCTTCGGTTTTTGATCCTAAGATTAAATTAGATAGTGTATATATTTTATTAGACAATTTTCAAGATAATATTAGAGTTGACGTAGGTAGTTTAAAGTAGAAATTGTGGATGTTTTAGATAGTTTAATTATTTTATATGAAGAAATAGTTGTATCCATCCAATTCGGTACAACCGTTCAAGGTAATAGCTCTGATTTTATGTCTAAATTATCATATGCTAAAAGTGTACTACAAAGGAAGAAACAAAAATAATTTTCCCAACCTACGTAAGAATTGCCCTTATATCTAAATTCTTATGAAGAAAATAAAGATGACTCTTCATCTTATTATTTAATTTAGAATGGTGGAAAAGACACAAAAATATATCATGTACTTTCTTCTATAGCATGCGATATTCTAATTGTTCTGATGTCCACGGTAGCATCAAAATCTTGTTTTAGTGCAGATTCAAGGATGCTAAACAAGAAGAGGAGTCGGTTGCTGCAAGATAATTTGGAAGCTTGTGTCTTTGTTCAAGATTGGACCCGTGCTGAACAAAGAACTCAAAACTCAAGAGATGAAAGTGCCAATATCTCTTACTATGGATGACACTACTGAAGGAGGAGCTGAGCAATAAACTTCAATGAAAGACGGACAACGGATGACGGACGATGAATTTTTTTTTTAAAGACTTGTACATTTTTTATAAGCTTTATGCAAATAAAATATTACTTACAAGTTTCTACTTTTTTTTGTTACTTAATATTATAGTACATTTATAATTTTATTTCTATTAATAAAAGAAATTTAGCTTTTTTTTACTTAATGTTGTTAGTTGTTTACATTTAACTTATTTATGTCTATATAAATAATTCTTTAAACAGAAAATTTACTCTACCAATAATAATTTTATACGGCGTTAAATGTCCTATGGTATGACGTACTTGATAAAGCAAGCACGTAAAAATATATAAGATCGTGGTATCAACTCTCTAAGTAACGTTACACGACTCCGCGTACGGCGTCGACACCCAAATCTTGTTCGGACTCTAAGCAACGTCTCACAGTCCTAAGTTGAATAGGTACAATACAAAAGTATATATATATAAATAACTCAAGTGATTAATATAAAAGGAACTACTACAGGTTTGACATGGTACACTTGTCCGAGTTCTGAACTCCGACAGTTGCTCCGATATCAGTGGAATCTCCAGGTACACCTCCGGATGCTGAAATAAATATCACCATTGCTCTTAGAATACTTGAAATTGCTAGGATTAACTACCCATAAGTCCAATTTGGACACAGTGGCAGAATTGACAATTTCTGGTCAAAGCGGGATCCACATGTGGCCCACTTGGCATTGAAAAATATGCCAGAGATAAAATTCTCCAAATTCATCAAACTTAGTGTCCACAAGTTTAGAACAATGATACAAATCCAACGAAATAGCCAGAACCGGATTCCGATGAGCCAGTCACGAAATCGCCCATCAAGTGGAATCGTGGGGTCCACGAAACGGGATTTCGTCAACGTTCTCAGAATCGAACCAAACTTGGGTCATAGGACCAGTATAACACTATAAATCTGATGATGCAAGTTTCGATGTAAAACGACAAGCATACACAAAATTATGACGAGTGTCAGAACGGGCCGATACAGAGCTTTTCGACGGATACACGTTGATTCCGGTGTGCACGCACATCCAAATCAACTTCCACGAAATCTCACACGTCCGTGTTGACGATACGCGCCTTTTGATATAATTTGCACATTACGATGTCATCTCGTCTAGTGGGACGTACCCCGTTTCAAAAAAATTTGAGTTTAGAAAACCAAGTTTTTTGTCAACTTCAACCGCAAATAAAACACAACATACAATAAATTAAAATAATCTAATTTAAGAGATTAAATCTTGGTTATGTTATTTAAATTACTGTTCAAGTATAATTTAAAAATATTAACTAGGTTGGAAGAAAAAGGCCATGAATATGGGTGTTTAGGATAGTTTTCTGAACTATAAATTGGGTCTTTTTTTTCTGTTTTGCGTCGCGAATTGTGACCGACACAGGACATGATATACCAAAATAATTATACAGAGTTTGAGAGGGTCATGTGATCTTCGTATAGGATTTGACAGATCAATATTTGGATAATTGTGCAAAGAGATTGTGCAAAGAGATACGAATTTGGGAAGTATGGTACCTTACTGTTCGAATTCAGACGGCTGTGCGGCGGCTACTTTGCGGCGGTGGTGCGCGACGATCCAGCGTCGTCGACGGCGGTGGCTTATCGGGAATCGGAGAGGGTTTGATGGTGGACGAGACGGTGGGTCTGGATGTTTATATAGGGGTCGGAATGGGCGGTTACGGGGAGGCGAAGGGAGGGGGTCGAAAAGGTTTTCGGAAGAGGAAACGAATGGGTTACGGGAGTTTACTGAATGTGAAGGGGTTTGTGTTATGGGTTAATGGATTACGGGTTCGGGTAAGTTTAGAATCCGTTCCAATTTGGTCTGGGTTGGTTTGGTCTAGTTCGGTTTGGTTCATTTTGGTTTGGTTCGGTTGGTTTAAGTTGGTTTTATATATATAGGTCACTAAAAAATAGTTTTGGAGCACAATAAATTTCAGAAAAATTACACAATATTCTATTATTAATTATACACCCAAAAATATAATTTTTTTATAATATTTAAATAAATAATTTAATACACAAAATTATAAATTCATGAAGAACATTTATTAAAATTAATTAAAAATTACAGAAAAATCTCCAAAAATTCATAAATTTATAATTAAAATTCTAAAATTAAATTCTAAAAATCTGGGTGTTTACAGGTCGAGCACTCCTAATTTTTGCCAACTCAGTTGGCGATATGTATCGAAATTTCAAATTTTTTAAAACTTTTATCGTTATACTTAATTAATATAAAATTATTATCGGTATAGTAAATTTATTGTTCTTTAAATTTCAAGTTATAAATTTATATTTAAATTAAAAAAATAGATTTATACATTTTTTATAAGTTATTCCAAAAAAAATTTTAAAAAATCAACTTATAAATATTTAGATTTTAATTTATACTTAAAGTTATATAAATATTGATATAAAAAAATTAAATAAATTTTATAACAAATATATTTATAAATTTTAAATTATACTAAACATATAACTTATAAATTTTAAATAAATTTATACTTAAAGTTATATGATTGTTTTTTAACAAATAACTTATAAATTTTAAATTATACAATAATAACTTAGTAACAAAAAAATCTATAAATTTTAACTTGAATTTATTAACATGTAAGTTATATCATATATATTATATATATAAAATTAAAAAAAAATTAAGTGGACCGGACCGGCTCGACCTTGAACTTGCTCGGACCCAGACCAGTTCGGCCTGGTCCTCTCCTGGTCGGGTCATGTGCCCGGGCTGGGTCGAGATTTTTTCTGACTGGGCCGAGTCGGCTCGGCCCGTCTCTCCTCTGAGGTTGAGTCCAGCCCGCAAACCCAGTTGACTTGGGCCGCTGGCCGGCCCGGACCGGCCCAATACACACCATGAGTGTTACGTATCCTACGCAGGTTCCGCCATCGTTGGTTGACAGGCAACCACCCGATCGACAGTTCGTTGTGGCCGAGGGTGATTAATAATAATATTTATAATATAAATATAAATATATTATTTTTCAGAGAACAAGGAAACTAAAAAACAAAATTGTTACCGGCCTCCGGGGAAGTCGTGCATGAAATACTGCCCTAAGAGTTGATCCGAGGTCTATGTGCAGACGTTTTTCGGAAGCTCCTAGTGGTAAAATCTCCTGACTACCGGGTTCTCTTCGTCGTACACAACTCGGAGAGAGAGACCGAACTTAGCTTTGCACAGAGCAAGGATTTGGAGATCAGAATGTAGTTTGAGAGAGGAATAAAAGAGAGGTTTCACGTAGGCTTATTTTCTGTAAAGAAAGAAGAAGGAGGTGACCGCAATATAAAGGCAGACCAAAGACACAGCCAACCGACAAGAGATTAAATGGCTCTTAAAACTAGCCATTAAAGAAAAATAACAAAAGAAAATAAACATGAAGGAATGGCTGTCAAAAGAGCTGTTACAAGGGTTCAATGAACCTGGACATTGTGCCTCTATGTTCAAATTTGAATGAGCCAAATGGTTCAAAAATAAGGAGGAGCAAAAATATTTTTTGGATCCCAGCCCGAACCCGAAGAGTAAATTGGATCGGCATTCGGCGCCCGCAGGTGTGGGCACGTACCCACACCCATTACGCATGCCAAATCGAACCGAACCGAGCCGGGCCGGGCGGCGGCACGTGTTACGCCTCGGTCCCGCCCGGGCCGCAGCTCCGCTCTGCCCTGCCCCGTGTGGCCGGAATTAACGAACCGGGCACGAATCACCGTGCCTCGGCGCGCCGGACGAGAATCACCGCATCCGTCTCGCGGGTGCGAGGGAGGAAGGGAGCTAAGCGAATGGCCCGTTCGAGCTTTCGGGGGACGTAATACCGCACGGGCCTGGGGTTGCGCCCGTGCAAGGCCAATCGTTTAAGTTGATAGTTGGCTATCATCGCATCAATCGAGTAAGCAGCGGAAAGGGACTTGTTGCAATGCAATACATTTAGCCAACTGAGTGTTCGGGATAATCGAGGCAACTTGGGTTTCCTTTAGCAAAGGCACACGTTCGTTCCATACTTATGTCCCTTATACGATAGCATTCTCGGGGCAACAATCGAAACCAGGATTTCCGGGTCTTTGGGACTGTGGCACGCCTATCGCTCCCTCGGACGATCCAGTACCTGCAAGCAAGTAAACTGTTGGTGGGTCAGCACTTTATATAAGTACTGGTGAGATAAAACAACTGAACAGAAATAAACATTCACTCAAACCAACACTAAGTAATCATGTTATAAAATATTAGATTACTAGTGATCTTTCTAGTTTTACCTAGGTTCGTTTCATGCAGTTCGCTAGCAGAGTCATATTACATTGTTTGGAAACATGTTTGGAAACAGAGTTTCATATTGAATATGCAAGCAAGCAAACCGTTCATGTTTCAGGGTGTGCGCAGCGTGTCTTGTGCGACTCCAGGGTTAGATGCAAAGCTAGACACACAATGCACATTCTTAGGGGCAGTCATCTATCCAAGCCAACACAATGACTTAGCTATATGCAGGGCGGTCCTCAAGTATCTCAGGATCGGCAGCTGGTTGTACAGCATACCAATGAATCTTTATCTGATGTTAGAGGCAGCTGTGACTCATGGTTGCTTTCTACTATCTCTGTAGCAGCCGTGACACATACAGTTCAGCTTTCCACCAATAGCCATTGTCCGATCGCATACGAATGTATGAAACACTATCAAATAAACTCTAGTATACAGACGAGACGAACCATCATAATACAATCGTTGTTGTGGGGCAATCCGACTTATCACTTGAACACGTTCAGGCACAGTATGGTTCTCTCGAAGCATAGACGATAGTGAACATGTTTATGCATTCTAAGCAAGTGATTCAGGATTTCTCGTTTAGCAGACATTCTTTTAAAGACAAGCTAGGTGAGTTCATTCATTAACATGCAAGGCAGGTTCTATCATTCTCTTAAGAAAATATTGCAAGCAAAAACTCAGGTTATTATTAAGGCGTGCAAGAATCAGAGAACTAAGTTCTGCCCACTCACCTTGATACATAACGCCGACGCGGAGTAGGGCGTTACATACTTACCAACCAACAAAAAGTTTCGTCCTCGAAACTTCAAGGATAAACTTCTCGATATTCCGAGCAACGATAGTGCCGTCCCTCGCCGTACTCAATCGAAACAATCAAGCAATTCAAGTTCAGAAAACATTTGCACTTTGAGAATATCTATGGACTTATTGAATGGAACGCTCTTTGCAATACCATATCGATATAACTCAGAGTCAAAGCAACGATTTTGGGCCAGAGAATCGATTTCGCTCTGATACCATTATGTCATGCCCCGGTCCCGCCCGGGCCGCCGCTCCGCTCTGCCCTGCCCCGTGTGGCGGAAATTAACGAACCGGGCACGAATCACCGTGCCTCGGTGTGCCGGACGAGAATCACCGCGTCCGTCCCGCGGGTACGAGGGAGGAAGGGAGCTAAGCGAATGGCCCGTTCGAGCTTTCGGGGGACGTGATGCCGCACGGGCCTGGGGTTGCGCCCGTGCAAGGCCAATCGTTTAAGTTGATAGTTGGCTATCATCGCATCAATCGAGTAAGCAGCGGAAAGGGACTTGTTGCAATGCAATACATTTAGCCAACTGAGTGTTCGGGACTATCGAGGCAACTTGGGTTTCCTTTAGCAAAGGCACACGTTCGTTCCATACATTATGCCCCCTTATACGATAGCATTCTCGGGGCAACAATCGAAACCAGGATTTTCGGGTCTTCGGGACTGTGGCACGCCTATCGCTCCCTCAGACGATCCAGTACCTGCAAGCAAGTAAACTGTTGGTGGGTCAGCACTTTATACAAGTACTGGTGAGATAAAACAACTGAACAGAAACAAGCATTCACTCAAACCAATACTAAGTAATCATGTTATAAAATATTACATTACTAGTGATCTTTCTAGTTTTACCTAGGTTTGTTTCATGCAGTTCGCTAGCAGAGTCATATTATATTGTTTGGAAACATGTTTGGAAACAGAGTTTCATATTGAATATGCAAGCAAGCAAACCGTTCATGTTTCAGGGTGTGCGCAGCGTGTCTTGTGTGACTCCAGAGTCAGATGCAAAGCTAGACACACAATGCACATTCTTAGGGGCAGTCATCTATCCAAGCCAACACAATGACTTAGCTATATGCAGGGCGGTCCCCGAGTATCTCAGGATCGGCAGCTGGTTGTACAACATACCAATGACTCTTTATCTGATGTTAGAGGCAGCTGTGACTCATGGTTGCTTTCCACTATCTCTGTAGTAGCCGTGACACATGCAGTTCAGCTT
The DNA here is from genome assembly GCA_036927795.1 of Iris macrosiphon. Taxonomy (NCBI): domain Eukaryota; kingdom Viridiplantae; phylum Streptophyta; class Magnoliopsida; order Asparagales; family Iridaceae; genus Iris; species Iris macrosiphon. The sequence continues at coordinate 73,899,810 of JAYESA010000013.1, read as the reverse complement.
TCCACCAATAGCCATTGTCCGACCGCATACGAATGCATGGAGCACTATCAAATAAACTCTAGTATGCAGACGAGATAAACCATCATAATACAATCATTGTTGCGGGGCAATCCGACTTATCACTTGAACACGTTCAGGCACAGTATGGTTCTCTCGAAGCATAGACGATAGTGAACATGTCCATGCATTCTAAGCAAGCGATTCAAGATTTCTCGTTTAGCAGACATTCTTTCAAAGACAAGCTAGGTGAGTTCGTTTATTAACATGCAAGGCAGGTTCTATCATTCTCTTATGAAAACATTGCAAGCAAAAACTCAGGTTATTATTAAGGCGTGCAAGAATCAGAGAACAAAGTTCTTCCACTCACCTTGATACATAACGCTGACGCGGAGCAGGGCGTTACAGCACGCGCGTGTGGCCTAAGGGGTTCCCCACACAACATCTTTAAGAAAGCAATAAAGAGTAACTAATATATACATACAAGGAGGGGTTGGCCCATCCGATGTGGGACTAAAGGAAAGAAGAAAGTTAAGCTTTTGCTCAAGCAAAGCTAACAATCCCCCTCCCAAAGGTCAAGTTCCGAAATAGAAGTAACAAAGAAATTAAAAGGAAGAGTTTCTGGGCAGGTATATACTATGCATAGATGAAATGGACAATGCCTTGAATCAGACTTCTTTCACCAGACTTGAATCTCACTTAGTGACTATTGTCTTTGTCTGAAGAAGTGCTTGATGGACTATGCCTTGAATCAGACTTCTTTCACCAGATTCAGAAAAATAGCACACATAATACGCTAGAGGTTCTGGGTATAACGGGTGGCTCTTTAGGTTGGTTATGTGCACTAATTCCAAATTCCTGAGAGTTGTCTGGGATTGCCCTGTCCCATAGTTGCGGCCTTCACGACCTCTCATATAGGTAAGTCCTTAAGGGTTGGTGATAGGTTTCAACCCCGCATATCAGCTTGGACCTATTAAGAGTTTTAAAACTCATCCTAACCATATCACTCAAGAACACTATCACCATAGGGATGGGGAATCATTGTACACATGTACAGCCACTTGGGCAATATAGAATAAGATTTTAATCTCGGGTCAGTGTTCCATAAAAGTCACCTAAGTCCAGCTTGTTCCTACCCATTGAACCGGCTTCTTGGGATCTCCAATCAGACTCGGTTGGGTTGCCACTGCTGGTGACTTTACTTATGGGCTTAACCCTATCCCCCTCGATGATTCTAGGATCAAAGTCCTAGACAGACCCTTCGTCAAGTGGTCTGCAAGATTCTTTTCTGACTTTATATAGTCAAGAACCACATATTTGCCCAATAGGCTCTTTATAGACTTGAAGCGCAGCTGCAGGTGCCTGTTCATCTTAGCATTCAAAGAATCATGTTTTAGTAGTTCTACAACAAATTTATTATTACAGTTTATAAAAATTGCAGGAACAGAATTAATAGAAACAGATATATGCATAATAAGGTTTCTTAGCCATTCGACTTCTGTACATGTAGTGTCCAAGGCTATTATTTCGAAGTCCATTATACTCCTAGCTATGATAGTTTATTTACATGAGCCCCAGGAGATTGCAGCTCCTTCTAAAGTGAAAACATATTCAGTAGTGGATTTTACATCATGTGAGTCAGTTACCCAGTTTGCATCTGAATAACCTTCTATGATATCAGGGTGTCTAGTATAGTGCAACATATAATCTAGAGTACCCCTAAGGTATTTAAAAACTCTTTCTAATATTGTCCAGTGTAACTGATTTGGGTTACTAGTATATCTACTTAGTCTCCCAATAGCAAATGCAATATCAGGTCTGGTCCTGTTTGATATATACATGAGAGAATCTATTATCTAAGAATATCTGTGTTATTCCATGGGAGAACCCTCATTCTTCTTGAGAACAACACTACTGTCATAAGGAGCAAGGGCATATTTCTTATCAAAGAACTCAAATTTTCTTAGCATTTTCTCGATAGAGTGTGCTAAGGATAGAGTATAACCCTCCTTGTATTTGGACAGTTGCATGCCTAGAATCAAGTTGGCTTCACCTAGATCTTTCATATCAAACTGGCTGGATAAATAGTCCTTGATATTAGTTATCAATTATAGTGATAATCCAAAAATAAGGATGTCATCTACATACAAACATAAGATGATACAACTTTTATCTAAAATTTTGGAGTATATACATTTGTCATACTCGTTTGGCACGAAACCATATCCTGAGATGATTTTGTCAAATTTGTTGTGCCATTATTTGGGATCTTGCTTTAGGCCATAAAGAGATTTAACTAATCTGCAAACTTTCTTTTCTTGGCCTTTAGCAATGAAATCTTCAGGTTGTTCCATGTAGATTTCTTCCTCTAGGTCCCCATTTAGAAATGCTGTCTTTACATCCATTTGATGGATTAGCATATTATAAATGGATGCTATGGCTAAAAGGGTTCTGATAGAGGTGATCCTAACTACAGGTGAGTATGTATCAAAATAATCTAATCCCTATTTCTGGGTAAAATCTTTGGCTACTAATCTAACCTTGTATTTCTCTATGGTACCATCGGCTCTAAGTTTCTTTTTGAATATCCACTTACATCCTATGGATTTACTACCTAAAGGTAGGTCTGCTAGAAACCAAGTATTGTTCTCCATGATGGAGTTATACTCACTGTTAATGGCTTCTTTCCAGAAAGGAGCACCAGGAGAAGATATTGCTTCTTCATAAGTTGAGGGATCACCCTTTATCAAAAAGGTAAAGAAACCTTCTCCTAAATTCTTTTCAATTCTTTCTCTTTTACTCCTTCTAGGTTCTATATTTTGTTCGAGTTGTAAATTAGATATTTGAACATGAGAGCTGATGGACGGGGTAAGAGAGAGATTGGAGGGAGAGGAAGAAATTATATCTTTGAAAGGATATATATTCTCAAAGTAAACTGCATCTCTTGCTTCTATAATAGTATTGTTAGAGATTTCATTTACTTCTAATTGAGTAACAAGAAATCTATTGGCATTGCTATCTAGGTCATATCCTTTGAATACAGCATCTACAGTCTTAGGACCAATCTTCCTCTTTTTAGGTTCAGGAATTCCTACTTTAGCCAGACATCCCCAAACTTTAATTGAGATAATGGATCCTAGGAGCTCTACCTTTCCATAATTCATAGGGAGTCTTATCATTAGACTTACTAGGAATCCTATTAAGGATGTAACAGGCTGATAATAATGCTTCTTCCCATAAATTATCGGGAGCACCTGAGCTGAGGAGCATGGCATTCACCATGTCTAACAAAGTACGATTCTTTCTTTCAGCAACTCCGTTGGACTGTGGTGAATATGGAGCAGTTACCTCATGGATTATTCTGTGTTCTTCACAGAAATTGGTCATATCATTTGATGTATACTCTCTACCATGATCTGATCTAAGAATCTTAATCTTTCTCTCCAACTGGTTCTCAGCTTCAGATTTATAGACCTTAAATATGTCTAGAACTTCATCTTTGGTTTTGAGTAGATATGTATAACAATACTTTGAATGATCATCTATAAAGGTAAGAAAGTATTTTCTACCACCTCGGGTCAAAACCCTATTTGAGTCACACACATCACTATGAACTAGCTCTAGAAGGTCAGAGTTTCTTTCTACAGATTTGAAAGGTAGCCTTGTATGTTTGGCATGAACACAGATCTCACACTTATGTTTATCATCTATTGGAGTTTTAGGAATAAGATCTAAGTTCATCATCCTTCTTAGGGAACCTAGATTCACATGACCTAATCTACTGTGCCACACATTTGAAGATTCTACATTGGAAACAACAAAAGAATGATCTAAAATTTTATTCATGGTACTCAGAATAAAAAGACCATCTCTTACAAATTCGTTTCCAATAAAAAAGGTCATTCTTAGAAAATACTATTTTATTTGCTTCCATAACAATTTTGTACCCTGAAGCTACAAGAAGAGACCCACTAACTAATTTTTTTCTGATAGACGGCACATGTAACACATCATGAAGAGTCAGAGTTTTTTCCGATGTCATCTTTAGATCTATTCTTCCTCTTCCTGTAATCTGTGCCGCTGAGCCATCTCCTAGAGTTACACCTCCTCCACCTGATTCCTAATAGTTTAAAAAATAGGAGCGATTAAAGAAAACATGAACATTAGCTCTAGAATCCAACCACCAATCGTTAGAATGGTAAAAAATATTGACTAAGGGTTGATAGCTTACAGACCTGAAGGAATTAGAAGAGCCGTTGAGAAGCATGTTTGCTTCTGGTTTGACTGGACGTTTCCCTTTGTAAGAAGTCTGGACAGCTTCCTTCTTCCTATGGAAACAGTTGGTGGCTATATGGTTTGTTTTACCACACACAAAGCAAAATATATTCTGATCCTGAGTTTGACCGAAGTTTCTTGGTTTATTTTGGTGATGGTTTTGGTGGTGAGGCTGAGGGTTCTACTTCTTCTTGAAGAGGTTCCTTTTGGGTTTGTGGTGATGATGAGGCTTGAGTTTTCCTTGGAATTCTACTAGGTTTACCTTAGCTTTAGACTCAGACTTAGGGTTAGACCTTAGCCTAATTTGTTCTTCTGTTTTAATTTTCTTTAGGACTTGAGCAAAGGTAAGGTCACCCTGAGTGTGAATGAGGTCTTACTTGACATCAGACCAAGAAGGAGGAAGCTTGTCTATTAAGCAGGCTATTTTATACTCAGTAGAGAAGAAAGTGCCTTTGGCTTGAATATGCCTAAGATATTCTTGGAATTCATGTATTTGGTCATTTATAGGTTTGTTATCTACCATAAAGTATCTGTTGAATGAGGAGGAATTGAATCTTTCAATTCCAGCATTATCACAGCTATATTCATCTTCCAGAGCATCCCAAAGTTCTTTTGCACTTTTGTATTCAAAGAATATGTCATATAGTGATTCAGACAAAGCGCTTAGAATTCTAGGGAAGCAATGGTAGTCTATTTCCTTAGGGGTCTTGGGTCTAGAAGAACCAGAGGACTTGGATACACCTATGTCAGACTCAGTGTCATTAGAGTCATTTGTGATTGGTGTGGAACCATTAATAGCTGAGATTAATCCTAAGATAGTGAGCCAAAATTTTATCTGACTTTGCCATCTCTTAAAGAAAGTCCCGTTGAATTTTGCAGGTTTAGCAGTAAAAGTCTCATCCTTGGCAGTCATGGTTGCAAATGAGGAAAGTCTGAAAGATACGAAATCACTCAATAACAATGTCCAATAATTTAGAATAATAGTTCAAGTAATTTTGCTAACCAATCTTAAAATCTTTAGTCTATCAAGTGTAGATTAATTTGGGTTAGCTGTAGGGGCCGGTTCCTAGCTAGCGGTGATCCGAAGACACTTAAATACCGTTACTCTTAGGGCTATTTACACCCGGTTGACAGAAGGACCCTTTCGGCTTGTTCCCAAATTGATGTTTACTTTTAGAATCCAGACTCAAAGATATTTGCAATTATACTTAACTATTATTGTCTTGAGGTCGTTTCAATTAAACAATATTGTAGTTAACAATAAGTAAATGTAGAGCTAATAATAATAATGAATACCAATGATGGTGTATATATATATATATATATATATATATATATATATATATATATATATATATATATATATATATATATATATATATATATATATATTAAGCAAGATATTTAACCAAAAATTAGAAATATTCGTTACAAATATTCAAGACAGTTCAAAAATTTTCTAATAGAAATATTCGTTACAATTACTACAAATACAATTTTTTTATTTTTTTATTTATTTATTAACAGAATAGTACTTAGAATAATAATTTTTTAATACCAATTCTTAATTACTATATGATCTAAAATAATTAAAAATCTATGTTGCACTTTGGTATGTAAGCAGTAATACTCGTTAAACAAACTTGCTAAATGAACAGTGAAGTACAAGTTTACTACAATAAATATTCGTTAACAAAACAAAACCTTTGTTTGGTAAACAATTAGAAAAATATTTGTTTGCTACAGTAAATATTTTAGTGGTGACAAATATATTGGTGACAAAAATCAGAATCCAATAGTAAAATTGCTACAAAAATATATATGCTCACAGAATATTTGTTTTGATCAACTCTTAGAATGATAATAATATATATAAATATAAATAAATTATTTTTTAGAGAACAAGGAAACTAAAAAACAAAATTGTTACCGGCCTCCGGAGAAGTCGTACACGAAACACTGCCCTAAAAGTTGATCCGTGGTCTATGTGCAGACGTTTCTCGGAAGCTCCAAGTGGTAAAATCCTCTGACTATCAGGTTCTCTTCGTCGCACACAACTCGGAGAGAGAGACCGAACTTAGCTCTGCCCAGAGCAAGGATTTGGAGATTAGAATGTGGTTTAAGAGAGGAATGAAAGAGAGGTTTCACGTAGGATTATTTTCTGTAAAGAAAGAAGGAGGAGGTGACCGCAATATAAAGGCAGACCAAAGACACAGCCAACCGACAAGAGATTAAATGGCTCTAAAACTAGCTATTAAAGAGAAATAATAAAAGAAAATAAACGTGGAGGAATGGCTGTCAAAAGAGCTGTTACAAGGGTTCAATAAACCTGGACATGGTGTCTCTACGTTCAAATTTGAATGAGCCAAATGGTTCAAAAATAAGGAGGAGCAAAAAGATATTTTGATCCCAGCCCGAACCCGAAGAGTAAATTGGATCGGCATTTGGCGCCCGCAGGTGTGGGCACGTACCCGCACCCGTTACGCGCGCCAAACCGGACGGCGACGATGGCGCTCGTGTGTGGCCCAAGGGGTTCTCCACACAACATCTTTAAGAAAGCAATGAAGAGAAACTAATATATACATATAAGGAGGGGATGGGCCATCCGATGTGGGACTAAAGGAAAGAAGGAAGTTGAGCTTTTGCTCAAGCAAAGTTAACATGTGTGACTTTAAAAGAAAATTCAAGGTGAATCTGATATTACAACTGTTGGGCTCATCCTCAAGTTTCATGATGAGCAGGACGCGAGTGCAGATGTCCAGCCATCGAAGGAGGCTAATGCTCGCAAGCTACTCAAGGATGATGGACTGGACTTGCCGCTCGACTGGTCGTCGCATGTCACGACCCGCACCCGGTGTAAGGGTACTAGTCGGAAACAACGCCCAGCCTACGCCGCAGAATCGGCGGTAGAACGCTGTCTAGATAAACTATCTAACAATATAATGAACCACCAATAATGATAGTATACTCAATCACAGAACTAAGGTGGAAATGAGCACGAATCAGATAAAGAATAGAATAGTCACAATACAACTCATGAGTCTAAAATAATACATCAATGTGTCTGAAGAAAATTACAGAAATATGCTGGAGACAAATCCAGTACAAAGAATACTACAAAACTATAAAGCTACAACTCCAGGGTCAACTGTCTCAGTTGGGATAAGTCCCTCTTGAGCCAGGGTCTCAGAATCTAAACCCACAATATCCTGGGGTCCATAATAGGTAGGGTACTCCTCAGTGTCATCTGGAAAAATATATCCAGTCAGGAAAGGAGCAGAGTACAACCCTAACAGCAGTTCTCAAATAATGATAAAAACTATGTAACAGTAAATAGTTGTGGATAAACAAGATGCATAAATAGATACAAGAATGTATAGACAATAAGGAAATACTGGAAAGAAATACAATAATGAACAATATGCTGATGGAACAAGAATACTAATGACTAAGTGCGTGAGTACTAGCTTTAACATGTGATCGGCTTGGGAACTTGCACAAGAGTATGATGGCCTGGCTGATTATACGTGCGGTGTATGATCAACACTCACAAGGAACAAGACATGCACAAGGAGGGTATGATCACATATCTACACTAAAATACTCCCCACCCCGACTGGTATAATAGATCCAACCACGGTACGTTATGGCACTAGATTCCCCAATAAGATAGCTAGTCTCCCCGAGAATCGGTGTCTGTACATGTACAAGATAACCAATGAAACAATACTTGCACCATATACACCATATACCAAGGAATAACATCTCATGACGAGATCCGGATATACCAATCCGTGTAACCATAGTGTCAAGAGAACATGTATATCTACACTAGATACAACGAACATAGAGGATATCATAAATGAGAAACTATCAGAGAATGTACTCGCCTGAAGTCCAATGAACAGTCTCACAAATGTCTGACTCGGTGCCTCGAAGACCTAGACATGGAATACCACATTAATACAAGGTCCCGGAAAGAGAACAAGTCAAACTAGGCAACTTCTAGGTCAATAAGTCAATTCTAAGGTAAAAGTCAACTATGGTCAACTCTAAAGTCCACTAAAGTCAAACATGGTCAAACCCAAAGTCAACCTCACAAGACATCTATAAAATAATATAGAGATAAACTACAATAATTTAGGAATCAAATTAGATTCAAAAAGAACTCACACAAAGTATACTAATAATACAATTAATATATACCCTAAAATAATATATACAACCCAACATTTATATAAATAACATAATATATTATTACAATTATTATTCCTCACAAAACACATATATATATACATATATATATATACAATTATAATATATAATATATACATTAAATCTGTCAAAGCGTCATTGAAAAACAGTGAATAAAATAGGATTAAATCAAAACAGTTTAAATAGTGACAGTCGGGACTGTCACCGAAGGACTGTCACCGAAACCCAAATAATAAACTGCCACTGCTTTGGTTTTCGCTGACAGTTAAACTGTCGCGGAAAAGCGTCGCAGAAAAGCTGCTGTTTCCCGCTGCTGCAATTAATGACAGGTTTGTCATTAATTGCCCGAAGGCTACAGCGGCTGCTATTAGTCGGCTAATTAATGACAGTTTTTACTGTCATTAATTCACTGTCACTAAAACAAGTTATATATATATAATTATATATATAAAAATAGAATATATAAAATAATATATATATATATATATATATATATAAACAGAATATATAAAATAGTATATATATATATATATATATAAACCATTAATACAAAAATGTACATATATATATTAATATACACATAAACTTATACCTTCAAATATTTAACAAAGAACATATAATTTACATGGCTAGAAGCACACCTAAAATATTTACATTAATATCCAAATAATTACATAATAATTATAAATAATATAATTACACAATTAAACATACAAATATATTTTATAAAATATTTTATGTATAAATTATATTATTTAACAAGTAGTAACATATATATTTGCATGCAAGAAAGCTACATATTATATTGTACATTATATTAGCACACCCAAAATATAGATCTATGCTACAATAATTACTATAATAAATACACAAAATAAATATTTAATATCCATATATATATACTAATTATAAATGAAGAATTGAACCACAATTAATTAGATCTATACAAAAATACACACAATTGGAGAGTATCTCACCGTATCCCACTAGATCTAGGATACGCATGCGACACGAGTCCAACACACAACTAAATGCACCCCAAAGACACAAACAGATCACAAATAATATTTATGAACAAATCAAAGCGTCAAAAGTAGATCTATGTGTCCGTGTCAAAATACGACATGTTCAAAGCCCCGTGTCGGAGGAAAACCCCCAAATGACACGTATCACCAAATAGTTGGGATACGAACCACAAGTATCCCAATATGGACACGACACTAGCCTCAAACACAAATCTCATGTCCAATTGATCTATAGGATCAATTGACACACACAAAAAAAAAAAATCGGAATTCCAACAAAATTGACACAAAAAGCACCATAACTTTCTCCATGGGTCTCCTATGAACACAAAACAAAGTCCTATGGGTAGTACATACATATAGGTTGATTTTACATGATTAAATCTCAGATTTAGAAGCTATTTAAATGGAAAAATCTGAATTATACCTATTGGGAGATGGATTCCCAATGAAATCTCCAATTGAGATGAACTTGCTTCCAAATTGTAGATCCTTGCTCCTCTTTGTAGATCCTTGCTTCCTTCTTCTAGATCCTTGCTTCCTCCTTCTCTAATGGTGAATTGGAAAGAATTTGGAATGAATTTGGTAGGGAATTGGATTGGGAATGGAGGGAATTTGGTAGTGGGAGAATTCTAGATCTAGATTTGGAATGAGATGAGAGGAGGGAGAAATTTCCCCCTCTCTTTAATAGGCCGGCCATAGCCCCTCCCCCAAGCAATTGTAAAATATCCAATGTACCCCTTGGGGCCTCTCATGAAGAAATAATTAAGGAAGGAAGCTTCTAGTCTAATCATTTAATTAATTTAATCCATCTTCTTAACCATGGGCTTTCTAAATGGGCCAAGTCTAACTAATTAATTCATGTTGGTCCATGGGTCCAAACTAAACTAGTTGGGTCCACTAAAATAAGTCCAAAATAATTAAATAACATCTAACAATAATTAAATAATACAACAAAAATTATTTACCATGCACAATATTTATTTAAATAGGAAATTACTAAAATACCCTTTTTTCTAAAATGTGGTAGTGACAAGTCTACCCTCCTTAAAATAATTTCATCCTCGAAATTCAAAGACGAAAACTACCCCCAGAAAATCACAGAACAGAACTAAAGAATCACAACTAACTAATGAACAGAACATAACAATGAACAGAACATAACTAGAAATAACATACCTCAAGGTACAAACAAATATGGATAACGCTCTCGCATTTCATCCTCTCTCTCCCAGGTAGACTCCCCCGGAGAGTGATGTCTCCATGCGACGCGCACCAAAGGAATAGTCTGGTTTCTCAGTACCTTCTCTCTCCGATCCAGAATCCCAACTGGCTGCTCTGGATAGCTAAGAGTAGGGCCCACCTCTATCTCTGAGTGATCCAATACATGACTAGGATCTGCCACGTATCGTCTCAACTGCGACACATGAAACACGTTGTGCACTCCCTCCAATGCAGGTGGCAAGTCTAGTCTATAAGCAACTGCACCGACCCTCTCTAGAATAGTGAAAGGTCCAATGAATCGCGGACTAAGCTTTCCGCCTCCACCGAAGCGAATCGTGCCTCGTGTCGGAGAAATCCTCAGAAACACCAAACCACCCACCTAGAACAAAACACCACCTTAAGAACTTATCTATAACAAACAACCAAGAACAAGCACACAAAATAAAATCTAAACTATACCTCAAACTCCAAGGGTCTCCGATGGCTATCAGCCCAATGCCGTTGTCTGTCCTGCGCCACTCGAAGTCTGTCTCTGATCAACTGAACCTTCTCTGCTGCATCCATAACCATCTCTGGCCCAAGCAAAACTCTCTCTCCAACATCGTCCCAAGACAAAGGAGTACGACACCTCCGACCATATAGAGCTTCAAAAGGTGACATCTCTATACTGGCCTGGTAACTGTTGTTGTAAGCAAACTCTACCAAATAGAGATGGTCCTCCCAAGAACCCCCGAAATCTAGTACACAAGTGCGCAACATATCCTCGAGAGTCTGAATAGTCCTCTCTGACTGCCCATCTGTCTGGGGATGATATGCAGTACTGAATTTGAGCTGAGTGCCCAAACTCTCCTGCAAACTCCTCCAGAAATGAGAAGTAAAACGACTATCTCGATCTGAGACTATGCTGACGGGAACTCCATGTATCCTAACGATCTGCCTCACATACATCTCTGCCAGCTTCTCCGTAGACAACCCACCTTGAAAGGCAAAAAGTGGGCCGACTTGGTCAATCTATCAACAATGACCCAAATCGCGTCTTTCCCTCCTGGAGATCGTGGTAGTTCGGACATAAAATCCATAGTAATGTGTTCCCACTTCCACTCTGGAATGGGTAATGGCTGAAGTAAACCTCCTGGCCTCTGCCTCTCGGCTTTCACCTGCTGGCACACTAAGCATCTGGATACAAACTGTGCCACTTCCCTCTTCATGCCATACCACCACACACTCTCTCGCATATCCCGATACATCTTGTTAGCACCTGGATGTATGGAATACTGAGAGCGATGCGCTTCCTGCAACACCTCCTCATGCAACTCCCCACGAGGCACACACAATCTAACTCCATGCCTCAAAGATCCATCCTCTGCAATAGTGAAATTATTCTCTAATCCTGCTCTCACCTGAGCTCTGATACTCCTCAGAGATACATCATCATACTGTGCTGCCTTGATCCTGTCCATCAAATCTGAGTGTATCTGTAATCCCCACATCTGCATAGCACTACCAGGAACAATCACCTCAATGCCCAAGCTCTCCAAGTCCTCCAACAAATATCGATCCTGCGTCAAGAACATAGCTACCGGATACCTGCTCAAAGCATCGGCAACTACATTGGCTTTCCCAGGATGATATTGCAAAGAGATATCAAAATCCTTCATCAGTTCCAACCACCGATGCTGCCTCATGTTCAACTCCTTCTGCGTGAAAACGTACTTCAAGCTTTTGTGGTCTGTGAAGATCTCCACACGCTCTCCGTACAAATAATGTTTCCACAACTTCAGGGCGAAAATGACAGCTGCCAACTCCAAATCATGGGTAGGATAGTTCTTTTCATGAGGACGCAATTGCCTGGATGCATAGGCAATCACTTTCCCATGCTGCTGAAGAACACAACCTAAACCCTTTCCCGATGCATCACTATAAATAGTGAAACCTCCGGACCCTGATGGCAATGTCAAAATAGGAGCAGACGTCAACCTCTTCTTCAACTCCTCAAAAGCAGCCTGGCAATCTTCCGTCCAAACAAACTCCACATCCTTCCTTGTGAGTCTGGTCATCGGCTCGGCAATCCTCGAAAAATCTTGCACAAACTTTCTGTAGTAGCCTGCCAATCCCAAGAAACTCCTGATCTCTGCTACCGAACTCGGAGTCTTCCAAGATTCCACTGCTGAAATCTTCTTCGGATCCACTGAAATATCATCACCAGTCACAACATGCCCCAAGAATTCTACCTTGTCCAAGAAAAACTCACATTTGGACAACTTCCCATACAACTTCTCCTTTCTCAGCACATCCAACACAATCCTCAAATGCTCCTCATGCTCCTCCGGTGTCCTCGAGTATATGAGTATGTCGTCGATGAACACCACCACGAACTTGTCAAGGTACTGGTGGAACACCTTGTTCATCAAGTTCATAAATACCGCCGGTACATTAGTCAAACCAAACGGCATCACCATAAACTCGTACTGACCATACCGAGTTCTAAAAGCAGTCTTCGGTATGTCCCCCGGCTTCACCTTCACCTGATGGTAGCCTGATCTCAAATCTATCTTAGAAAATACCTTGGCACCACTCAACTGATCAAACAGATCATCAATCCGTGGCAAAGGATACTTATTCTTGATAGTGAGATTATTCAAAGCCCTGTAATCAATGCACATGCGCACCGATCCATCCTTCTTCGGTACAAACAATACCGGGGCTCCCCATGGTGAAGAACTCGATCTGATAAACCCCTTATCCTGCAATTTGTCCACCTGCTTCTTCAACTCGACCAGCTCGCTGTTGTTTACTCTATAGACATGCTGCGAAATCGGTTCTGCACCTGGCACCAAGTCTATAGAAAATTCAATATCTCGATCTGGCGGCAATCCTGGCAATTCTTCAGGAAACACATCCAAAAATTCTGCTATCAACGGATGTGGCAACTCCTTGTCTTCCACCATAGCTCCACAAATAATGCCTTCTTCCTGCTCCGCAGCTCCTCTAGTAAACTCGAACTCTGGCTCTCCTGGCGGACCAAACAAAACTCTACCTCCTCTACAATCTATGCTAGCACGGTGCCTACTCAACCAATCCATCCCGAGTACAATGTCATAGCTCGGAAGTGGCATTACAAGTAGACACGCACTCAACTCCCGGCCTCCCAGAGTAACTCTCCGATCCTTGCAAATATCATTAACCAGGATAATGCCTCCCCCGGTCATGATCTTGCAAGTCCTAAGCAAAGACTCAGCTACCAAACCATGCTTTAGAGCAAAAGAAACAGATACAAAACTATGGGAAGCACCACTATCAAACAAAGCTAAAGCTAGAATGGAATCAAGAAGAATAGAACCTGCGATGACATCTCCTGTGGGTTCCTCCTCTTCGACTGTCATAGCAAACGCTCGTCCCTGCCGAGCACCTCCCTGCTGCTGATGCTGGACTAAACGCTGCTGCTGTGTCGGAAGCGGTCCCCTCGGTTGTGCTGCAGGTGGTCTTATCTGTGCCCTCGGAGCTGGAGCTGCTCCCTGAACTGCACGACGAGGACACTCCCTCAATTGATGCCCTTCAGTACCACAATACAAACAAACTCCTAGCCTCTTTCTGCAAACTTCCCAGATGTGGCCGGGCTTCTTGCAGAAGTTGCATAGAGCTTGCTGTAACTGCCTCTGCTGCTGAGGTGCCTGATGAAAAGGCGCTCTAGCTGGAGTCTGGTTCTGCTGTGGCTGCTGGAAAGGTCTGGACTGAAAATGAGGACGTTTGGCAGATACTGCACTGCCGTTGGCCCCCAGAAAAGAATTACGGTCTCTCTTGGTCTTCAAACCCAGATCCCGCTCAACCTTGCGTGCCTCCGCAAGTATCTCCGAGTATGTCTCATAAAAAGACGGAATGAGAATCTTCACCTCCCAGTTTAGACCCTCTCGGAAACGAATAGCTCGAACCTCCGGCTCCCTCACCAGATACTCTGCAAATCGGCTCAGCCTACCGAACTCTGCAGCGTATTCCTCCACAGACATGCTTCCCTGAATGAGACTCTCAAATTGTCTCCCCAAGTCAAGCCTGTCTATCCGGACGAAAAACTTCTTCTTGAAAAGGTCCCTGAATACCTCCCAAGATTGTCCTGCGTCAACTAGAACCGGCTCATTCCTGAACCAAGTACGAGCGACGTCGAACAGTTGAAGTCCTACCGCCTCAACCTTCAGATCTTCAGAAAGACGGGACACCCTCATAAGACGCTCAATGTCCTCGAGCCAATCATCAGCATAGACGATGCCCTCCGTCCCTTTGAAAACCCTAGGCTCCAATTTCTTGAAGTCCTGAATGTTGCCTGGCCGAAGCTGAGCAACCTGAGGAACAACCTGCTGCTGGACCGGAACTTCTCTCTCAACTACAGCACGAGCAAGCTGATGAGCACTCTCGATGCCCTGCCGTAGAACGTCGGTCTGCCTCTGATGTGCCTCTGACTGAGCCCTCTGTGCCTCGAGCATCTCACGAAACAGAGTAAACATCTGTGACGCCTCTGCTGGCACAGGAGGTGGAGGTGGAAGCCCCTCAGATACAGCTGGCACAGTCCTCTGAGTGGGTGGTGGACCTCCGAAAGCAGCTGACACTCCAATCACCGGAGAAGTGACTGGTGCAGGCCCTCGGGATGTCGCAGACCTCTCAGAAGCTGCTCTCCCCTGCTGTGATCTAGTTTTAGGTGGCATCCTGAGACAAAGCGAAAGAAAGAATCAATATGGCACAAGATGTAAGATATTCAAGAAAAGGACAGTTTAAGAGATCAAGTATCAATATCAAAGGAGAATAGTTGAATCAAAAGAATTTTCCTAGATGTGATTGAGTATCTCAGCCTATATCCTATTGCAGGCTCGCAGTAGTACAACTAAGTTGTCGCACTACCACGACATCACATACTTGTGAAGCTAGACATGCATGGGCCACCACCAAAAACGTGTCACGACCCGCACCCGGTGTAAGGGTACTAGTCGGAAACAACGCCCAGCCTACGCCGCAGAATCGGCGGTAGAACGCTGTCTAGATAAACTATCTAACAATATAATGAACCACCAATAATGATAGTATACTCAATCACAGAACTAAGGTGGAAATGAGCACGAATCAGATAAAGAATAGAATAGTCACAATACAACTCATGAGTCTAAAATAATACATCAATGTGTCTGAAGAAAATTACAGAAATATGCTGGAGACAAATCCAGTACAAAGAATACTACAAAACTATAAAGCTACAACTCCAGGGTCAACTGTCTCAGTTGGGATAAGTCCCTCTTGAGCCAGGGTCTCAGAATCTAAACCCACAACATCCTGGGATCCATAATAGGTAGGGTACTCCTCAGTGTCATCTGGAAAAATATATCCAGTCAGGAAAGGAGCAGAGTACAACCCTAACAGCAGTTCTCAAATAATGATAAAAACTATGTAACAGTAAATAGTTGTGGATAAACAAGATGCATAAATAGATACAAGAATGTATAGACAATAAGGAAATACTGGAAATAAATACAATAATGAACAATATGCTGATGGAACAAGAATACTAATGACTAAGTGCATGAGTACTAGCTTTAACATGTGATCGGCTTGGGAACTTGCACAAGAGTATGATGGCCTGGCTGATTATACGTGCGGTGTATGATCAACACTCACAAGGAACAAGACATGCACAAGGAGGGTATGATCACATATCTACACTAAAATACTCCCCACCCCGACTGGTATAATAGATCCAACCACGGTACGTTATGGCACTAGATTCCCCAATAAGATAGCTAGTCTCCCCGAGAATCGGTGTCTGTACATGTACAAGATAACCAATGAAACAATACTTGCACCATATACACCATATACCAAGGAATAACATCTCATGACGAGATCCGGATATACCAATCCGTGTAACCATAGTGTCAAGAGAACATGTATATCTACACTAGATACAACGAACATAGAGGATATCATAAATGAGAAACTATCAGAGAATGTACTCGCCTGAAGTCCAATGAACAGTCTCACAAATGTCTGACTCGGTGCCTCGAAGACCTAGACGTGGAATACCACATTAATACAAGGTCCCGGAAAGAGAACAAGTCAAACTAGGCAACTTCTAGGTCAATAAGTCAATTCTAAGGTAAAAGTCAACTATGGTCAACTCTAAAGTCCACTAAAGTCAAACATGGTCAAACCCAAAGTCAACCTCACAAGACATCTATAAAATAATATAGAGATAAACTACAATAATTTAGGAATCAAATTAGATTCAAAAAGAACTCACACAAAGTATACTAATAATACAATTAATATATACCCTAAAATAATATATACAACCCAACATTTATATAAATAATATAATATATTATTATAATTATTATTCCTCACAAAACACATATATATATACATATATATATATACAATTATAATATATAATATATACATTAAATCTGTCAAAGCGTCATTGAAAAATAGTGAATAAAATAGGATTAAATCAAAACAGTTTAAATAGTGACAGTCGGGACTGTCACCGAAGGACTGTCACCGAAACCCAAATAATAAACTGCCACTGCTTTGGTTTTCGCTGACAGTTAAACTGTCGCAGAAAAGCGTCGCAGAAAAGCTGCTGTTTTCCGCTGCTGCAATTAATGACAGGTTTGTCATTAATTGCCCGAAGGCTACAGCGGCTGCTATTAGTCGGCTAATTAATGACAGTTTTTACTGTCATTAATTCACTGTCACTAAAATAAGTTATATATATATAATTATATATATAAAAATAGAATATATAAAACAATATATATATATATATATAAACAGAATATATAAAACAGTATATATATATATATATAAACCATTAATACAAAAATGTACATATATATATTAATATACACATAAACTTATACCTTCAAATATTTAACAAAGAACATATAATTTACATGGCTAGAAGCACACCTAAAATATTTACATTAATATCCAAATAATTACATAATAATTATAAATAATATAATTACACAATTAAACATACAAATATATTTTATAAAACATTTTATGTATAAATTATATTATTTAACAAGTAGTAACATATATATTTGCATGCAAGAAAGCTACATATTATATTGTACATTATATTAGCACACCCAAAATATAGATCTATGCTACAATAATTACTATAATAAATACACAAAATAAATATTTAATATCCATATATATATACTAATTATAAATGAAGAATTGAACCACAATTAATTAGATCTAAACAAAAATACACACAATTGGAGAGTATCTCACCGTATCCCACTAGATCTAGGATACGCATGCGACACGAGTCCAACACACAACTAAATGCACCCCGAAGGACACAAACAGATCACAAATAATATTTATGAACAAATCAAAGCGTCAAAAGTAGATCTATGTGTCCGTGTCAAAATACGACATGTTCAAAGCCCCGTGTCGGAGAAAAACCCCCAAATGACACGTATCACCAAATAGTTGGGATACGAACCACAAGTATCCCAATATGGACACGACACTAGCCTCAAACACAAATCTCATGTCCAATTGATCTATAGGATCAATTGACACAAAAAAAAATGTAAATTCGGAATTCCAACAAAATTGACACAAAAAGCACCATAACTTTCTCCATGGGTCTCCTATGAACACAAAACAAAGTCCTATGGGTAGTACATACATATAGGTTGATTTTACATGATTAAATCTCAGATTTAGAAGCTATTTAAATGGGAAAATCTGAATTATACCTATTGGGAGATGGATTCCCAATGAAACCTCCAATTGAGATGAACTTGCTTCCAAATTGTAGATCCTTGCTCCTCTTTATAGATCATTGCTTCCTTCTTCTAGATCCTTGCTTCCTCCTTCTCTAATGGTGAATTGGAAAGAATTTGGAATGAATTTGGTAGAGAATTGGATTGAGAATGGAGGGAATTTGGTAGTGGGAGAATTCTAGATCTAGATTTGGAATGAGATGAGAGGAGAGAGAAATTTCCCCCCCTCTTTAATAGGCCGGCCATAGCCCCTCCCCCAAGCAATTGTAAAATGTCCAATGTACCCCTTGGGGCCTCTCATGAAGAAATAATTAAGGAAGGAAGCTTCTAGTCTAATCATTTAATTAATTTAATCTATTTTCTTAACCATGGGCTTTCTAAATGGGCCAAGTCTAACTAATTAATTCATGTTGGTCCATGGGTCCAAACTAAACTAGTTGGGTCCACTAAAATAAGTCCAAAATAATTAAATAACATCTAACAACAATTAAATAATACAACAAAAATTATTTACCATGCACAATATTTATTTAAATAGGAAATTACTAAAATACCCTTTTTTCTAAAATGTGGTAGTGACATCGCATGCAAACTACGATCGTCGGAAGCTCGATACCTTCCTACGTCACCTCAGGTGGCGGAGCCAGTCGATGGCGTCAAGGAGAGGGCGGATGTGGTCATTGTACGTAGAGGCCATTTCTAGGACTGTGCTTAGGCTTGTCTTCCCCGACAAAATGTAATATGCATTCTTCACCACCATCTCGATGGAATTTATAGATAACATACGACAAAGAAACTATCTGTGTATAAATGGTACGGTGGAAAGTGAAAATTGAAATATTGAGAAATGTTCCCATGCATAACCCATTAATAGTAACCAACCTTACGAGTTCCGAGAACAAATTAATTATCTTCACTAATAGCAAAGAGAGTGGTTACATTTCACTAATAACGACAAGACAGTGTACTGCTGGGAGCATTCCACGCATTCATATAGAAGTAGGATACAATTATTATTAGCCATCCAGGATTTTTTAAGTTCAAAATTCCTTATTGTAATTTACTTAACCGTCCTTTCTAATTTTAATGACTACTTTGGTTAAAATAATTTCAGCATGAGTATTTTTGAAAAAAAAATTCGTTGAAGCTTTAACTTTTGGCATATTATATATATATATATATATATATATATATATATATATATATATATATATATATATATATATATATATATAAAAGTAGGATACAATTATTATTAGCCATCCAGGATTTCTTAGGTTCAAAATTTCTTATTGCAAATTACTTAACCGATCCTTTCTAACTTTAATGATTACTTTGGTTAAAATAATTTCAACATGAGTATTTTTGGAAAAAAAAATCGCTGAGGTTTTATATATATATATATATATATATATATATATATATATATATATATATATATATATATTCTTTGTTTGGTAGGAATGATGAAAAAGTAGAAAAAAAAAAGTGGTGTTATACTTCCCATCCTATGAAAAAGAAATACATTTTTCCTCCTTTGTGTTTGATAGGATGAATGTAAAATAAATTTTTTTTTGTTTGATATGAAAAAAAAATGGAAGGAAAAAAAAATAAAAATATAGAATTTACTAATTATATCCTCAACTAAAAATAATTATTTATATTTGACTTCATTAAACAATTTTAAGTAATATAATTACTATATGATATAATTTGTAAATGAGTAAATTTCTACATTTTCTTCCACTTCTCTATTACTTTTTAGAGGAATTGAATTTCTTTGGTTAGATGTGGGTCGACCACTATAATCCTCCTCCCCGCGTGGATCTCTTCCACATAGGGTACATTATTATCCCAAAAAGAACCAACTTTGAAAGTGTGTAACCCCATATATACATTCAAAATTCCTATAAGAACTCGTGAGTTCTTAATTTTAATAACTGGCCATTAACAACAATTGAATCATATGCATCTTATCTTTTTTGATTGCAAAAACCACAAAAGACAAGAACTTAAATGCAAAATATGTACACATGGCATCACATGATTGCAAGTTGTTACTATGAGTTCATATTTAAGTTTCTGTAGTCGAAGTGATATACATTCCATGGAATAAAGTGGAGGCCCACAACCTGAGATTCAGATATCCCGCTTCCTTTCTGCCGGCCTGTAGTCATCTTCTCATTATCTCCTCCTCACCCACTCGTTCGCTTCCGCAGACATCCATACTTCCGCGACCGAAAACTAACGTAACTGACTTCCGCTTCCCAAAGAAAAAGGAGCGAAGAATTTCCTGCATTGGCGCGTCTGCCATTAAATGAATCAATATTTCGCTCCACTGCGATCCAATGCACATTCTCAGTCCATCCCCTCTATAAACAACAACATATCTTCTCCTTCTCAGGATTACAAACCCTAACCCTAATGGAAACTCTAGCCATCTCCGCTCCTCTCTCTCCCTTCTCCCTCCGCCGCCGCTCCGCCATTGCCAAACCTCGTGCCATCTCTCTCCGCTTCCGATGCTCATCTGACTCCTCTCCCTCAGCCGTGTCCGGTAAGTGTTTGTTATAGTGAGTAGCTGATAAGAATAGGGTTTGGATCCTTTTTGTGAGGAATCTGATCTACAATGTGCTTGTCGTAATGCCTAGCCGAGAAAGCGGAGGCTGCCAATTTTGCCGAGGCGGCGAAGAAAGGCGGCAACCTGGTCCCGCTCTACCGCTGCATATTCTCCGACCACCTCACTCCGGTGCTGGCGTACCGATGCCTCGTCAAGGAGGACGACCGTGAGGCACCCAGCTTCCTCTTCGAGTCGGTCGAGCAGGGCTCTCACAGCACCAATGTCGTAAGTCCTCAACACATTGTATTGTATAGTCTTCTTGTTAGGTAATTTCGTTGTTTATATATGGCTTTTCTGCGAGTAGGGTCGGTATAGTGTGGTTGGAGCCCAGCCGGCAATGGAGATCGTGGCAAAAGAGAACATGGTGTCGATCATGGACCACGAGGAAGGGCATCGGACGGATGAACTAGTGGATGACCCGATGGAGATACCTAGGAGGATCAGCAAGGGGTGGAACCCACAGTTCCTCAACGAGCTCCCCGATGTGTTTTCTGGTATCCACATTTATTAGAAGCATTTACATGATTCATACCATGAAAATCTCATAGTTTGTTGTATCGGCCGATGCTGATACGACACGGCGGATACCGATACGCTTTGTCATGTTCCGATCCGATAACGACCGCTATTGACCGATAGCGACGTTGGTGGTCTCTTTTTCAGTCAATTCGACGGAGAAAATTGAATAAAAAAGACCAATCAACAAGGGTGTAAAATCATGTAAATAAAAAAACTTATTTATCGCAGGTAAACCAATCAGCAAGAGTGTGTTATTTCATTCAATTTCATAGCTACTAAGAAACAATACATAAAACAATTCAAATTATGTCTAAATGTTTAAAATATTTTTTCTAAATTTTTAATAATTTATTAAAAAAATATTTGCTTTCCGATACTAAAAAATCCGATGCTCTAAGCTGAGATCACCGATACTCCCATTACTACCGATCCCGATATTCATAGGAAGGGTCCGATTCCTATATACTGCGAACCTCAAAATCTTTGACTTTGGAACAATGAGTCTTTTCGTGGTCCCTGGAAAACTTAATTGCATTTATAATATGTCCTTTAATTGCTAAATCCAATCAGCTCCCGTCTTCGTCTCAGTGACAGGTGGGCCAAGGACGGTTCATGAGGGCAGTTTGTGGTGGCCCACCTGTCATTGGGAGAAGAAAAGGTGATCGAGGGTCTAGGATCGAGTGAAGCATTTCTCATATAATACAGGGTGTTGATAGTATTTTTTTTTTCTTTCCTTGTCGATGAAGTCTAGACTAGATACTGTCAATAAAAACATTTGTTATCTGTTATTATGCAACATCATTCTAACCTTATGACAGGTTAGGTAATGCAGAACTTGAAATATTTGTCACTGACACAATAGGAGTTATCTATCATGATTGCAATAATATTTCGACTTAGACCCTATTTATGAATATTTTCCATGTTCAGTTATGGTAAAATCTAAAGAATGTAGTACAAATTCGGTAATACCCAAAGGACTTGTCATAGTTATTGCAATATTGTTTTACCATTATCCTGGGTACTTTTCACTGTTCTAGTAGAGCATTCTGATGCGACAGACGCTATGTTAGACAAATACGGACACGGATAATGACACGATAAGGATACGGTATACAAACATTTTTAGGTACAATGTAGTCACCTATGTTGCACGAATATGCATACATATGCCGGTACTGACATGATATGGATACGGACTCCATTGTCCTTTGTCCGTGCAACATAGGACAGACGTCTACCTATGTACAATACAATTCTTCGAGATACATTTAGAATGTGTTTATGAGAGTGTCATCCTGTTACTCTCATATTCTGTAATTTGGGAACTCTTTTATACAAATAAACATTGTATGCAGTTTATAGAAATAAACTTACTGTATATTTACATGCTTATATTTGAAGGTAGAACTATACCACCATGTTGCTATAACTGGATTCTGGAAATATTTCAGGCACTATTGTGCATGGGCCATGCATCAATTTGTCTTGTTCAGAATTTCTGAGATATGCATATTCATCCCTGTTATACTTTCAAAAGCACACAACTCTTAAGATGATGACTTCGCTTTCATATCTAGGTTGTCAACTCGCGTATCGTGTCATGTATTGATTTGCTTGCATAGTGCGAATGGTATCGTGTATCTTGTGATACAACAATTCTAGGGGTTTAGGTCTATACTTTTTAAATCCATATAAGAACATGATTTAATATAATTTTCTCATAAGTTTTTATTTGTTTCATCTTTACATGTCTATGTGGTTACAGAATTCAGATTCTTTAGTATACATTAAAAGTAAAAAAACCGCTGCTACCTGACAGTCTATATGTATAACGAAATGATAGTATATCATATTGTATCCTAAGATATATATCGTGTATTGTAAGATACTAACAACAATAGGTTCATATTTTAGAATTCTCTTTTTTTTCTTTTCTTTTTTGGCTTTTTGATCATTCAGTATCTTCACATAAGGGTTATCCTTAGTAGGAATAGCTGCCCAAGGATTAATTAAGGGCATCCCAAATGTGGGGAAGGCTTGTTTTCTATTTATTGGTGGATAAGTTAAGCGCTTCAATCATGTAAATGCTTTTAAGTATTCTTTATGTTACTATTTTGAAGATATTGCTTCAATATAACATTTTTGTCGATTTTATTCTTAATACAAATTGAAAATTTTAAGTATTCCTTAAGGGCATCCCAAATGTGCGGAAGTTTGTTTGCTATTAATTGGGGATAAGTTAAGCTGTTCAATCATGTAAATGCTTTTAAGTATTCTTTATGTTACTATTTTGAAGATACTGCTTCAATATAACATTTTTGTCGATTTTATTCTTAATACAAATCGAAGAATTTATGTCTGGTTATACAAGCTTGTTTTAAATTGCAGGAGGGTGGATTGGATACTTTTCATACGACACTGTGCGATATGTAGAGAAGAAAAAGCTTTCTTTCTCGACAGCTCCGGAGGATGATAGAAACCTGCCAGATGTTCACTTAGGTCTCTACAATAATGTCATAGTCTTCGATCATCTGGAGAAGGTACCTCCGATTTACATGGTTGATTGCATTTAGGCTATACTACTACACAAACTCAACAGAAAGTTCCTGGTTTTGAGTATAGGGAGAGTTAATAAGCTAGTACGCGATTTCTTTTTTTCTTTGTGCCTTATTAATGGTGTTTTTTAGTGAATAAATGTAAAATTTACCCTTGGAATGGCCTAATTAATTGATTAAAAAAAATAGTATACAAGGATGGTAAAAAGTACCCTCCTAAATGTCAGTCTTTGATCATCTGGAGTAGGTAGCTCCAATTTACCTGGTTGACTGCATTTAGGCTATAGTAATTTACAAGCTCAACAGAAAGTTTCAGGTTTTGAGTATCGGGAGAGTTAAGAAGCTAGTACCGAATTTCTTTGTGCTTTATTTGTTAATGGTATTTTTTGCGAATAAATGTAAAATTTACCATTGGATTGACCTATTTAGATTGATTAAAAGAAATTAGTGCACGAGGATGGTAAGAACTAACCTCACCTCCTAAAGATCTCTGTCCACCAAGTGTACAATATTATATGGGAACTTGCTTGTCATAAGTTCTTTATCATGAGAAATTGATAAGGAATTGCAACCATTAAATACAATTTGAAGAGGATAAATTAAGAAAATCTATGGCAATGTTTACTTTGTACATCTCTGAGATAAACTAATATTAGTATACATATTAATTATAGAATTGTTACATACCTCATTGCTACAAGTTAAATTTTGTATTCTTGTGTAGTATACTTCTCACTCCACCCAAACCATGATCCTCGCATCCTCATCCTTGCATGTGTGACCATTTGATTAAGGATCAGTGCAGCATTGTTATAATAAAACAACTATATCATCAAGCTTGGATGTTATACTATTATCATCGTAAATAATCAGAATTAGATTTAAATAATATGGAAAACTACAACTAATTCCACAAAAGGTATAGAAAGCACACTCTCTTCGACCTTTTATTTGCTTTAATATTAGAAATGTTATTAGATGGAGCGACAACCATAACTTGGCAGCATCCCTTTCATTATAATCTTTTGGTCCTTAATGAGGCATACCTTTACTTCTACATTTGTCCTTGGACTTTTAGGCTTATAGCTTACTGTCAGTTCTGATGCATGTTTAGATAAAAGGTAAATCATATAAGGTTTAAACTAGTAAATGTACAATTCTGTCTTACTTGTTTTGAACTTCAGAGAAGAGTATAAATACAGTAAGAATTCTTATATTATCCTTTTTTTCCCTTTCTCTCCTCTCTAAACTTCACTTGGCATCAGAGCATCTTTTGAAGGTACTACAAATCTTTTTATGTTGTTTTTCGTCTATTTTTTATGATTTGTCGTTCTTCGTTTATGGTCATTCGTGGTTCATTTATGAGATCTAGGGTTTTTACATATCTCCGTTGGTTGTTCGTCGTCGGTTGTGGTTCGTTGTGAGATCAAGAGTTCCAGAGATCTCGTCTTTCTGTTGCATCTGCAAGTATGGTGGGGACCGAATCTTCTAGCGAGGTTAATAGTGCTGGTGATGGTAGCGGATGTTGTCCTCCTTTTACTGTTATTTATTATGATGAATTGGAAAAATTGATTACAACGGTGAAACTCAATGGTGTGAACTATCTTGCTTGGTCCAAGTTATCAAAGTAGTGTTAAGGGGAAAGTAGTTTTTTGACGGAAGAACTCCCGCTTGAAATGTTCAATGAGTATGAGGATTGGATGAGTATCGATGCATATGTTATGTCGTGGTTGTAGCATAGTATAGAGCCGCACAACGCCTCTAATGTTCAGTGGTGTGAATCCTCCAATGTTCAGTAGTTTGAATCCTCCAAATAGATTTGTACATCTCTAGAAGAATCATATTTGTAGAAGCAAAATATAGCCTGTATCTATGAGTTGTACTAGTTATAGTTTAATACAAAGCAAAATGGGAAGCCTCTGCATAGATATCTGGTTTCAAAGAAGGCTTTATCGGAGGAACTGTTACAATATCATCATGTTACTACTGATTTGAAGAAAGCTCATCGACAAAAGTGTTTAATATTTCACTTATCCTAGCCGGCTTGGATCCTACGCTCGAACCTTATATGGTTCAGATCGTTGCTGGAGAGTACTTACCTAAGTGACATTTTTTTTCGTCTTAATAGTTCGTTTCTAGAACTCTACAGAGTTTTGTAGTGCCGAGTAATGACTCTTCCGTCCTAGTTACTAGTGTTGCTAGTCGTAGTGGTGGACGTGATGGTGGTCGTAGTGGTATAGATGGTGGTCATAGTTTCGGTCGAGGAGGTGGTAGTGGTGGTAGAGAATGGTTTTGGTGGTGGTCGTAGTTGTCGTGATGGTCGTTGTCAACTACGGAAGTGTAACTATTGTGGAATGCTGGGTCACATTGAAGACTATTGTTAGTTCAAGTGGGGTAAACCAGAATATGTACATCAAGTGCATGATAAAAATGCTTTCCCAAGTTACCACTTCTGCTCCTAGAGATGATACTTCCAATTTCAATCAGACTTCAACGTACGATACCTTATATCCATTTGAACAGATCCTCTAGAACTTGAACGCCCTTGCTAGTACCACCTCTCAACCTACTACAACCGTGGCACATATAAGTTATCCTACTTCTGTGGAAACTCAGACACCATCCACTTCTTGGGTCATAGATTCAGGAGCAAGTTCTCACATGTCTAGTATAAACTTTCTTTTATAATCGTAGTCCTATGAAACATAATATTATCTTGGCTGATGGGTCTACTCGTTTTGTGCTTGGAAAATGTGTAAACATTGGCCTAGACGGCTGCCTAGACGCTAGGTAGCCACCGATTGAACCAAAAATCCCATGTTCGGCACCCCTGTGCGTCTGTTCCGGCCTCTTCGGCACCTAGGCAGGCATATGCGGCCCTGTGCGGTTGTTCGAATTTTAAGATTTTTTTTTTGATACTTAGTTGTATTGTGGATATGTTATTTGGAATTTAAGATTGGATTTAGATTTAGAATATTAAAATTTCAAATTTGTAATATAGATTTCAAATTAAAAAAAATTATGAATTGTATTATGGATTTAAAACATGTTTGGATTTTAAATTTGTATTATGGATTTCAAAGTTAAATTTCAAATTTAAAAAAAATAGTGCTAGGCGGCCCTCTGCCGTACATAATTCGCCTAGCAAATTTTAGAACACTGATCGCTGTCATTATTTGATCCATTATATGTACTTAATTTTTTTTAATTGCTATCTGTGAGCCAGTTAACTAAATCGCTTCAGTGTTCTGTAACATTTTCTTCCAATTCTTGTAATTTTCAGGACCTTAGGACGAAGAAGATGATTGGTTTGGGGCATGAAAGATATGAACTGTATTACTTGGATTTACCTGGAAAAGCTTTTATGTCTATTTCTACTTTTCCGTTGTAGTGGCATTATCGTTTGGGTCATCCGTCTTTGGCTAAGTTGTGTCAACTAATTCTTAGTTTGAGTCATGTTTCTGTTCTTAAATGTGAAGCTTGTCAGTTAGGCAAGTATCACCATAGTTCTTTTCCTCGTCGTGTTGAAAGTCGTCGGTTGCAGTCTTTTGAACTTGTTTATTATGATATTTGGGGTCCGTCTAGAATCAAAATTCTGAAAGTATTTCAATATTTTGTTATTTTTGTTGACTATTATTCTAGAATGATTTGGTGTTATTTAATGAAAGAAAGATCCGAGTTTCCAAGTGTGTTATCCACCTTTTATAATAAAGTTTATGTTCAGATTGATAAACACATCAAAGTTTTGCCTTCTGATAATACTTTGGAGTATACTCAATCTTCTGTGGACACTTTATGTGTTGATCGTGGCATGATAAATCAAACTAGTTGTGTCCACGCCTCTCAGCAAAATGTTATAGTCGGACTCAAATATCGACACATTTTAGATACGGTTCGAACTCTCATGTTCAATATGTATATCCCTAAACAGTATTGAGCATATGTCGTTCTTTCTGCATGTTATTTAATTAATCGTATGTTATCATCTGTATTAAATAACCAAGTTCCATTCTTTAGTTATATACATATATCACTCATTTTTTCTTAACTCCTCGAGTGTTTGGATGTGTCGCTTTTGTTCAACTTGAAACCTAATCGAGATAAGTTGACTCCTTGATCTCTAAAATGAGTCTTTCTTGGTTATCCTCGTACTAAAAAAAGGTTATCGTTGTTACAGTTCACAGTCACACAAGTATTATGTCAGTGTAGATGTTGCCTTCTTTGAGTCTACCCTTTTTTTCCTCTTATGAGACCATCTTATTCCATTTTCATTAGATTTAGTATCTTTCATACTACTTTCGGTCATTCCTGAAGCAGTTTTCGTCTTCATTCCTCCTTTACAGGTTTATCAGAAATCCAAGGATAGGTCAGTGGTTCTGCACAATTTAGCCTTTAATCAATCAGCTTTCGTACTTGTGGTTTATGCTTCCATCATCACATATCTAGGTGATATTCCCATTACTCACAAAAAAAGTAAACGCCTTTGTACCACAAAGAACACACATCCAATCTCTAATTATGTTTTCTTATACCATATTTCATCTTTTCGTGTATTTGCTATTTCATTTTCTTCTATTTCCATTTCCAAAACTTATAAGTAGGTTATGTCATCTTCTAGTTGTAATAGTGCAATGGATGAGATGTGTGCTTTACATCAGAATCAAACTTGAGAGCTTACATCACTTCATGTTGGGAAGTAAACAGTAGATTGTAGATGGGTATATACTGTTAAGTGTCATCCGGATGGTCCAGTTGAGCACCTCAAGGCACAGTTGGTTGCAAAAAGGTATACTTTTGACATATGATGTGGATTATATGGAGACTTTCTCTTCATGGTTTGACTGAATTCAGTAGAAATTTTTATCTCTGTGGCGGTTAATCGCTAATGGCTTATATATCAGCTGGACATAAAGAATATTTTTTTGCATGATGACTTACAAGAGAAGGTTTATATGGATCAACCACTGGAATATGTTGTGATTGTAAGTTAAAAATTCGTATGTCGATTGAAGAAAGCATTATATAGACTGAAACAGTCACCTCGAGCTTGGTTTGACAAATTCAGTTCAGTTCTTATTCAGTATGGATTTCGGCGCACCACATCAAATCATTCAGTATTTTGCCATTATTCCTCATCAAGTATTATCATATTGATTGTTTATGTTGATAATATTATTATATCTAGGAGTGATCATGCTGGGATTGTAGACTTGAAGGCCTACCTTAGTCGTCAGTTTCATACTAAGGATTTGGGTCTTCTACTATATTTTCTTGGAATTGAGGTTGCTCGATCTAAGAAGGGTGTGTATCTGTCGCAATGCAAGTATGTTCTAGACTTGCTCTCAGAGACTGAGATGTTGGAGTGTTGGTCAGTTGAGACTCCTATGGATTATTATGACAAGCTTGTTACTGACATGGCAGAGTTATTTGAGGATGTTGGACATTATAGATGACTGGTTGGAAAACTTATATATCTTACTGTTACATGACCAGACATCACCTATGCAGTTGGAGTAGTTAATCAGTTTATGCATGCTCCTCGAAAATTACATTGGGAGGCTATCTCTTGCATTCTACGATACTTGAAGGGTGCACATAGAAATGATTTATTGTACAAACGTTCCCAATTGTTTACGGTGACGGGATTCAATGATGCTAATTGGGCAGACATCGCAGTTATAGGTCTACTTCTGGCTATTGTACATTTGTGGTGACAATCTTGTAATATGGCATAGTAAGAAGCAGAATTTTATGGCTCGTTCTAGTACAGAAATCGAGTACCGTGCGATAGCTCATACAGCTTCTGAAATGATTTGGGTGTAGTCTCTTCTTCGTGAAATGGAAATTATGGTTCATATTTCTATGGAGATGTATTGTGACAATCAGTCGACAATTTTTATCGCAAGTAATCCAGTGTTTCATGAGCGCACTAAGCATATCGAGGTGGATTGTCATTTTGTTCGTAATTTGTTGCAGAAGAAACAAATGTCACTCTTTATGCTCGGTCTGAGGATTAATTAGGTGATATTCTTACCAACCCACTTGTTCTTGGTCCATTTTCTGATTTATATAACAAGATGGGCATGTCTAGTCTATATGCTCTAGCTTGAGGGAGGGTGTTAGAGTTATTATTATTATTTTTCTTATGAGGGTACAATAGTAATTGTAGATGTATTGTATATCAATATAAATACACATAAGATGCAACCTAGGATTTCAGGCCCTTGCACTTTCCTTTATTATATTCTCTCTTCCCCTCTTTAAACTTCACTGTTACTATGATTTTGCTTACAAGAAAATTTACTAAACCCCACAGTTCTTATCTTAGAAGCCAGAAGCGGGAGCGGGGACGGAAGCGGGGGCGGGGAAGCGCGACTACTTAGAAGATTCTAAATTTGGGAGCATGATGGGAGCGTGCGCTAATAAATTTTTAATGTTTATTAATTATTGTTATCAAAACTTATAAATATCTTAAAATTTATTAGAATTTATAAAGTTCAGTTCAAAGTTACAGAGAGATCTTTCGCATGTTAATTTTTTATGACGTCAAAGTAAGAAATCATTAGTTTCTTGGTACTTTGATAAATGTGTATTGAAAATATTCCAATTTCTCTCACAAAATTTATGTTATCTTCTAAAATTATGGTCATATTATGGGAAGCGATCATGTCGTTGGGGAAACGAGCTTCCGTCCCCGGAGAAACGAAGCTCCCGTCATCGGGGAAACGAGCTCCAAACGAGCTCCCAAGTAAGAAACGCCGAATCGAAGGTTCTTACTGAGATTCGTTGACCTCCTAGGAGTTTCTGGCTTCTAAGGTTCTTATCATTTGTGGGCCTTCTCAGCTTTTCATTGATAGGAATGGGCAGCATCTGTTAAAGACCCCTCGGCTTGATGGTCTTAATCAGGGTGGTCAACCATCAAGGAAAATGCTTGCCAAATGGTTCAAGAGTTCTTCAAAGGAGAACCTAACTTACTAACATTAGTTGAACCAACTATTGCTCTATGTTCTCCATGGAAATTCGCACAAGTATTAACGCAGAAAACTTGATTTGTATTGATGTTGACGAGTTTGTATTTACACTCTTCACTGAGCATTACAATGCAATTTCCACACAATTTCAGAGAATCTAGGAAACTGTGTCGATGGATGCTTGACCAGTGTGCGGTCATATGCTCAATTGATGATTTGATCCGAGCTGCTCTTGGAAGAAAAAAGCTCCTCTTCACATGCTCTCAAGTTCTCTCTTGCTTTTCTTAAGTTTGGGATATGTGTGCTTCGGGAGTCCTCTTTTCAACTAGCCAGCGCACGGGACATTTATAGCACTTGTAGGGGAATACTTCAGAGGGGTGCGTGTGATTGCTCACTGAACCCACGTCCACAGTAGAGATAAAACACGATCTCCGTTGTTCCCGTGATGATTTGGGCTACAAAGGCCACGTACACAGAAATTGAGGTCTTTGTTGTCTCTGTGTCCCCTCCATTCAGCTAGGATTGGGATACGTGGTGCAATTTTGAGAGTGATGATGGAGTCGTAGATGGACCACGATTGTTGAACTAATCATCTAGTCATGGCCGCGGCTGTAGGTGGTCGCAGTTGTTGTCTTTGTGTGCCGCAATTGTACTCCAGAGTGCATTGGAGATCAAGTGCACCCAATGCATGTCGTCATTTGGCTTGGCGTGACAGCAAGCTCCTCTGGAGTAGACAGACTCTACTACGAACAGCCCTTTCCATTTGGACTGGAATTTGCCCTTCGTCTTGTGTGTTAGGATCATGGGTCGTCTGACTGACAATACCAAATCTCCTACTTGAAAGACATGTTCATTGACCTTTTTGTTGAAGTTTTTTGAGCTTCCTATTTGGGCTAGAATTTCCCCTTCGTCTTGTGGGTTAGGATCATGGGTCGTCTGACTGACAACACTAAATCTCCTACTTGAAAGACCTGTTCCTTGACCTTTTTGTTGAAAGTTTTTGAGATATGCGCTGCTGTTCTTGTAGTCTTTTTTTGTCGAGCGTCTCTAGCTCTTGGAGTCGCAATCAGTAGTTTTCCATTGTCGTCATCTTGGTGGCCAAGGCGATGTGCAACGATTGTATCTAAATCTCCAAGGGTATAACGACTTTACATTCGTAGACCATGGAGTAAGGTGTGTTACCGGTTGGCAAACACACTATTGTACGGTAAGTCCAAAGACACTCGCTGAGCTTCTCATTCCAATCACGTTTGTTAGAGGAGACAAACTTCTTCAACAATCTAATGATAGTCTTGTTGAAAGCCTCGACTAATCCTTTAGCAGCGGGATTATATGTCGTAGTACGTTCTGGACTTGTTATTTATCACAAAATCGGTACATGGTAGCAAATTGAAGACCATTGTCATGGACGATCTGCCTGGGAACATCAAATCGATGGATGACATAGTGCTTGATAAAGATGATGAAGTTTGACATCTTGATTTCGCCCAGTGGTACTATTTTGGCCCACTTTAAGAAATAGTCGGTTATTGCTAGAATAAACTTGCCCTTTAATGATGGAGGGTTGATGAAGCTCTGAGGGTTGGTGGATGAAGTAAGCGTGGAATTGGCAAGCTCGACACTTCTTGGCATATTCCATCGCGTCGACAATTATGGTAGGCCAATAGTTTTGTAGCTTTGGACCAGGCAGATCTGTGCCACAAATACCTTCATAAGCCTCTCATAATGATTCTTTTGCTTCAGAGATGCACAGAGTAATATCCCTTCGTACGACCGCATGTATAGTGTTTTAACTACCGGATCGTAGAAGAATCAGAAGGAACGTCCTCGAATAGAGGCAACCTCCTTGGGGTCATCACATAGGATTCTATTCACGACGTAGTCAATAGAAGAGAATTGCCACTCGCGACCTACCAATTTTACTGATGTCGCATGGACTTCTTTGCTTTGTAGTTTATCCTTTGGATAGAAGAGTTGTCAATTTGCGACTATCATAGAATGGTTAGTCTTTAGTCTTGGATTGGCAGAACGAGAGAAGCCACGAGAGCTGCCAGTACATCGGCTTCAGTGTTCTACAAGCACGGAATGTGGCTAATGAAGAATCCCTCAAGCGTGCTAGCCAGCTTGATGGTCGCTTGATGATATGAGATCAAGTCATCGTGGCACTTCATATTCACCTCTCACTTGACTGACAATCAACTTAGAATTACTGTAGGCTTCCAAATATTCTATCCCTACAAATGCATGCTTAACACAACTTTCAATCTTCAAAAGACTTCCGAGGGATGATGCTCAACGTAGAGCCAGGGTTAATTTGCATTTTTTTGTTGCATTGAGAGTCGATGTACCCCGTATAGTATAAGGGGTGGTTACGATGCCTATCTTTCATAAGCATATCATCTAGCGTGAAGGTGATGCTTGGAACTTGTTGAGTCAACTGGTGACATCAGGCACACATACTATCGCTTTTTGGTAAGGCCGTGGGAGGCACTTGGGCGAGAAAAATCTTTGTGTTCATCAATTCTTTACGGGGGCATCACTTGTATCTTTAGATAGGCGGAGGAACTCACGCATGGTGACTCGAGCTAGAATATTAGCTAGCTAAGCTAATATATCAAAGGTGTATGGTTTACTTAATACGGAGTACCTTATTAAACAATGTTTCTTTCTGTTTGCTCTTGTCCGCGGGCTGAGGTAGAGCCTATGTTGTACTGGACGCTAGGCGAGGCGAAGCGACATGCCACCCATCTAGCCTAGGCATCCGTCTAGGAAATAATTTTGTTGTTGCAATTATGTATACAACAAATATGTAGTATAACTAATAAGAAATAAGCATAAAAGTAATATAAGAAGCAAAATATATAAAATAACCAATATTCAACATCAAGTAATGATAGTAAGCATAATTGAGCGACCCTAGGTGGATGCCTAGGTGAACATCGTCTCACCCAGGGGAATTCAGGTCGAGACGAGTCCTTTCCAACCTGCACGCCTAGGCCGCTAGACGTCGCTTGTGACAACATAAGGTAGAGCTGACACTTGAGGAGCAACGCCTGACGCGTCGGGCTGTTGTGGCTCTTCGGTGGTCTGGTTTTACTGACACATATATATCCATCCGGACCGCGTTCCCATCGGGGCATTAGAGTCAGGTTCTTGAATCAGGTCGACTTCTTTCGTCTTCGAATCGGTCATATCATTGGATGAATGATTTTCAATATGCGACATAGATGACATTGCACACCTTGCCATTCCTTTGTCGTGTTTATGTGTTTATGATACATGTCATTTTTCTTCCCATTGCTCATCTGCGATAATGTTTTGGTGGACCCACATGATTGCTCCTGTTTTTTCCGTAGGGATGAAACCGTAAACTCTGACGAGACTATCAACTCGTTGGCCAGCTGACGCCAAATTTATTATTCCGAGTTCTCCAACTAGAATTGGGATGACTCCATCTGGGACTTTTGTGGAGGGTAAATCACATTGATGGACACTATTGGCGGCTATGTTTTAAAAAGCACGCTTAAACGATTTTGGAGACCTGGACGCCTCGCTTAGGGAAATCTCGTCCCAAAAAATGGACCCGCGCTTAGGTGGCGCTTAACAACGCCTCGCCTACCGCTTGGCGCTGGAAAAAGCGCCAAGCTTTAAAAAAAGGAAAATAAAAAAATTGCTTGACCATGGTATTTTGTTGACTATTTTGATGACTTTGTATTTTGATTATAGTATTTATATTGTCTTTGCTTGATTGATAATTGGTATTGTTATTCATGTATATACTAATAGGATTGTGTGAAAAATATATTAAAATTTATGTGTATATAGAGTATTTTACATGTAGGTAGGTAAAAATGGGTAAAACGCTAACTAAGCGCTTAGGCGACGCTTAAGTGCCGCTTAAGCGTGCTTAAGTGAGGCGCCAGCTTCCTCGCCTCGCCTCGCTTCGCTTCGCCTCGCTTCGCCTCGCCTCGCCTCGCCTCGCTTCGCCTCGCCTCATGCTTAATATAACATAGATTGGCGGTGACCTTTTTCTGTTATTCATGTAGGTTAACCACCATAGCATCCACGAGAGCCTGGGTTTTGTCTTTCAGCACAAAGCATTGTAGTGTTAGATGATGGATCGTGGTACAAACAATACTGCGGATCATCGATACGGCCTACCTCGTCAGGTCGTCTTGCTTCTTGAAACTTCAATTGGTTGCTTTTAATGAACGAGTGGAATATCAGGATGACTTGTCATCCCTGAAGGAGTATTCCTTCGGGGATGTGAAGGCAGAGGTATCACCAGAGGATTTAGGCTTGGACCTGTTGAGTTGGTAACGATGACTTCTTTTCCTTCTGTCGAGAGGAAGATTGTCCTTGTGATCGTCTGTTACCACCCCTTGATATCAGACACCGAAGGACTCAAGCTTCTCGACGGCTCATTCTACGTGAGTAGTGACACTTTTGAGTTCCTTCCAGGTGGTTAGCTTGGTAGTACCCAAGCAGAAGTCCACGTGAGGAAGGAAGTTGTTTCTGCACGTATCCAACATGCGCTATGACATTTCTTGGGGACAATGGAGAGAGAATCTTTGAAATCGCTCAATGGCTTCTCAAACATTAAGCATCTTCTTACTTGCAACTGTCATTTACTTTTTCTTCCATTTTGAAGGAACACCATGGTTGGGGATTTTTATTTTGTAAGAAGACACTTATATTAAGTACAACTAAGTACCATAAACTTTCACAACTTGCTATCATGAACTTTCGAGTTTGCTAGTTGACACCAGGAAAAGTTGCTTATTATGCAAGTAAATATCATGAACTATTTGCTTGCTATGCAATTAAATACCACGAAATATCGTCACTTCATGGTATGAATTTGCAAAATAAGAAATAATTCATGGTATTAACTTGCAACAAAAATAATAGTTCATGGTATTACTTGCAAACTTGAAAGTTCACTGTAGCAAGTTACAAAATTTGAAGTTACAAAATTTGAAATCTCATGGTAGCTAGGTACACAAATATGAAAGTTCATGGCATTTAGATGCAAATTAGCCTAAAACTTATTTGTAGAAGTAAAGTATTATGGTGATGTAAAATAGGGTATTAATTTTCAAGATCAACATGTGTGAGGTGAGAACAATAACTATATGCAAATTAACCTGTGAACCTATGATTGCCTTGCCATCTGCAATAAATTGAATAACTGTTTACCTTACGAAAAGAAAACGTGAATGGTTTAAATTCAATAAGTCGGCCAACGATGTGAATATCTATGATTTTGTATGGTTTGCATGGAATCACTATTACTTGTAATTACTTAAATCCTGTGTTACAATAGTGTGGATATTTCATGTATAGCACACTAGAATCTCTATGGTTTGCCAAATAATATAAAATTTACAGAAATATTAAGGTTTATCTTCTAAATTTGTCCCTAGAAAGCATATGTTATCCATTGGGTACGCGTAGATCGGTTTTCTTCTGTTGAGGATGCATATCAAGATGGTAAGAAGAGGCTTGAAAGGTTGCTGTCTACAGTACACGATGCTGATGTGTAAGTAACTTGATCCTACTTCCATATTTGTTTAATAGACTTTCATTTTTCTCTTTGCAATCCTCTATCTGCTAACTTAATCACTTTATATATCTAGTCCAAAATTATCGGCTGGGTCTGTAAAATTGCTTAC
The DNA here is from genome assembly GCA_036927795.1 of Iris macrosiphon. Classification (NCBI taxonomy): domain Eukaryota; kingdom Viridiplantae; phylum Streptophyta; class Magnoliopsida; order Asparagales; family Iridaceae; genus Iris; species Iris macrosiphon. Next base: position 73,862,947 of record JAYESA010000013.1, on the reverse strand, counting down.
AAGCCAGTTTGGTCCTCCGTTGAAGCAGTCATCAATGACAAGTGAGGAGTACAAGAAGGCTGTTTTGGAGGCAAAAGAACATATCCTCGCTGGAGATATTTTCCAAATTGTTTTGAGTCAGCGTTTCGAAAGGCGTACATTTGCAGATCCATTTGAAGTGTATCGGGCATTAAGAATTGTCAATCCCAGCCCATATATGGCTTACTTACAAGTGGGTCATCTCTATCAAAAGAATTATATTTTTTTTTGCTAACCTCCCACTAGTTTATAATGACTCTAACCTTATCATGCATTGTCATTTTTACGCCTATCCAATCCATACACATATTTTCTGATTTTTATTTTTTATTTTATTTTTCTGAGCAGGCAAGGGGATGTATTATTGTTGCATCAAGTCCTGAAATTCTTACCCATGTTAACAAGGTATATTGATTCTTTTAAAGAGAATTTTAATTTATTTTAAATTTTTATTTTTATTTTTATAAATCAGATTCAGCGTGGTATGAATGGTGTTCTTGTGGTATGAGTGGTGTTCTTTTGACTTGACAGTTCTTAAACTAGGTACTATATGTTGATTTGGTTCGTTTCATTGAAGTCAGGCATTTTATTTATTGTTTATTGTATGCAAAAAAGATGCCTTTGACAGGTTCATCATAATGGGATGGCTGATTTTGAAAAGTCTTTCCATTTGCATGTCCAAGGAAGGAAGTACAGCAGAAGTACAGCAGTGCTCTGGTTGGCTATGACATGCCTTTCACACACTGGATTCATGGGAAGAACCAAAGCGTGTAACTTCTTAAGCTGCAGAAGAAAACTACAAATATTGTGTCACATAATCATTGATGGTCTTGAATTTTGTTTAGTTCGAATCGCAACAATGTAGCATATGTGTTTGGAAACCCATAATTTCTTTCAATACCTTATATTCCACCTTGCAGTAGACTATTAATCCTCTTTTCTCTTTCCTGTTTGAGGGTTATCACAGTTTAGTTATCCCAATCAATATGCAGATAAGACTAGCTACGAGCCTGTAATTCTGTTAGCTAATATCTCATCATTTGCAGTGTTATTAGTCATAACATAGTCTCTCGCCGTGTATACCCAGATCTTGAACTCTTCTCAGATGAGTACAATGTGCTTTACAGATTTTGAAGTTAGACACTAAATTAAGAAATTATTTCGTCAAATCTACCTAATTCTATCCACTTTTTCTTATGTGGTATTTTTCATAGTCAATTTAGCAAAAAACACTCCTTCAACTTGAAGAACCTTATGTCCATTTTTAGTCTTCGCAACCATAACAAGAAGTCATCATTGTAAAGAACAAGAGGTGGAAAACTGAAGTTCTTTAGGAAGTTGCAATATTGGTTTGTGAAAGTGGTAACTAAAGTTTTTAAAACCCCCTGCTATTTTGGGTTTAGGGACCCTGAAGTATTGTTATCCTCGCATTTTGGTCATTCATTTTTTGTACAATTTTCCAACTTGTCTATTTTGTTCCGACTATTTTGCTTATTCAGTTGTAGTTGGATTGTTGGCTTTGGAAGAATGAACTTGTTACATTTTCTAATCTACTGAAAAAATTCAATCTAAATTGCACTTGTTTCTGTTAACAGAGCAAGATTATCAACCGGCCACTTGCTGGAACTGTTAGAAGAGGCAGAACAGAGGAAGAGGACCAAATGCTTGAACAACAACTGATAAATGATGAGAAACAATGTGCTGAGCACATTATGCTAGTAGATTTGGGACGCAATGATGTTGGAAAGGTTTGTCTTCTGATCTATACTTCATGTTCCTCTCACGATTTATTTGGCCTGTATATCCGATATTTCTGTTGTATGATCAGAAGATATCATCTTGAATTCATATAATAAGTAAAATGCCCCACAAGTAGAAGAAAAATGAAAATAAAATAAAAATAAATCTTATCTGTTAACACCTTGTTGATTTCATACAGTACTTTTTTAGCTACTACCGTAATCACAAATACAACAGTAATAGCTGTATTTGCACTATATTGGCACATAGTTGTCAAAGGCACACCGAGGATAGGAGGCTCACGAAGCTCATCCCTTAATGCCTTAATGTAGGTGGAGCGGGGCTCCCTTCATTATGCACATGCCTTACAATGCCTCTTGACGAGGCTCTAGCCCATTTGAAGCGTGCCTCATACATATTATATTTTATATATCATTTTTACAAGGCATTTTAGTTGGCATTGGAGTTGTTTTGTGTGAAATCACCATTTGATCTATCTTTTAATATCATTTTGTAAAAGAAGGATGTAAACAAATTGAAGGACTGAATCTTAGACCAAAAGAATAATAAAAACTAAAAAGAAATTAAAAAAATGTTGAAGTCATTTATCTTCATGTCTCTGTCTTATTCTCACTGTTACTTCTTGGAAACTAAAAAGAATAACCTTTCACGCCCTGCTCCCAGAATACTGGGTATACGAGGATGAACCAAGCCAGCTACACCGTATGAGGTACTCCTAAACATCAAATAGTAATCACTGTTGTCAATAGACAAGTGGGAGACTCTAGTATGCCACTGACGACTCCTAAGGTCAGACAAATTCTATCTCAATCCAATCAATCACAAGAAGCAGTAAAGAGTAAATCATGTATGCGATGGGTAAGGCGTCCCAAACACAAATGCATACATAATCGTGAAAGCTAACATGTCAAAAGATACATCAACTGATTATACAAAGATGTACGTAAATGTACAACTAGCTACAATTCCAGAATATACATGCCATCCAAAGTCTGAGGGAACAAAAATCCAGAAACAAGGACTAACACATGTCCTTGGCTAAACATCACAAAATGAAGGTAGAAAATAAAGTGGGAGATAAAGATAACTCTCTCGCTAATCCGAGCCGCAATCCTCCTAATGCGAGCACGTAGATCCTTGGGTCTAACTAGGAAAACTAGCCATACAAAACCAGTAAAGTCAGAACCCCAAGCAACAAGTACCACAAAGGAGGTCCAAGATGAGAGACAAAAACACGATAAAGACCCATGAATAGACGATATGACTGATTTTCTATCCTTACACCAAATAAGAATAAAAGGTAGAAACCGACCATATGACCGTTCACGTGTCCAAGTAGGGGTGAGCAAAAAATAGTTTTAGAATCGAAAACGACCCGACCCGACCCGAAATAGAGTTTCGGGTCGGTTTTTCAAAAATTTGGTCGGAGTTCGATTTCAATGTATAAGAAAATTAGTTTTCGGTTCGGGTTACGGTTTTGAGATTCGGTTCCCGACCCGAACCGAAAACCGTCAAGTTACCAAAATACCCCCACATATATACCTAAAAAAGTCTTAAATCTAATATAACTTTCTCTCTCTTCATTCGGTTCAGCCGTTGTCCCCCTCTCTCGAAAGAGCACCTCCAAAAAAAACTCCTTCCTCGCCTCTGAGTTCGGCTCCACCGGAAAGGAGGTGCCGGAGTTCGAGCTGACCCCTCGGGCCGTCGCGCACCTCCACTCCGTCGCCTTCCTCTCCAACCTGCGCTCGACGTCCTCATTGCCGCCTCCGGGCCGCTTTCGAGGAGAACGGGGGCCGCCCCGAGGCCAACCCCTTCGGTTCCCGCGCCATCCATCGTCACCTCCGTGAGGTTCGCAAGCTGCAGTCCAAGGCCCGGGGGTCAGGTACGGGAAGAAGCACAAGCAGCCTCCAGTGCTGCTGCCTCCAGGCAACCCGGCCTCCGCAGGAGCTAGCGACTTGAATGGTAATATAAGTGATCCTCTAGCCTAGTAAGAAGTATAACCAAGGGTTATAATATTTTGTATATTTGTGGAGTAGCTAGAGTTTCTGATTTCATGTTGGACTTCTTTTATATATACATTCCCTTCAGTTTATGCTGTTATGTTGGCTATATATGCCAGTAGTGAAGTTGTGGTTTCTTATTGTATGTATGCTATTAATTTTGTGTCAAATTTTGTGCGGTGAGGAGCAGCTGTCGCCGGCAGCGGTCTCCTCCGTGCGGTTGCTCAGACTGGGTGAGGAGTAACTCTCGCATTTCAAAAAATGGAAAGCTTTTTCACTTTGTTGATTTTGTTGATTTGCCAAACATTTGTTGATTTTTCACTTGCGGTCTCCTCAGTCCTCTCCATTAGCATTTGTTGATTTTGCGATTTTTCATTAACATTTATTTTTCATGTCCTTATATTAAGAAGCTTCTGTAATCATTCGTGTTATGCTTAAGAAGTTCTACTTGAAGAACTTTCTTCTCTTTTCTTGTTCTTTTTCATTAACAGGAATGATTACAGTTTAATGGAGAGGAAGACATGGAAAACCCAGTTTAACCTTTCATGTTTCTAAGCATAACATAAAATCGAACCGACAGATAACTGAACCGTTTTAATTCGGTTCGGTTTTGTTCGGATTTTATAAATTCGGCTCGGTTTTCGAATTTTTTAAAAAACGGTTTTCATTTTAGTCGGTTTTTAGAAATCCGGTTCGGTTTGAACCGAACCGTTGCTCACCCCTATGTCTGTCAACAAACAACAACCACAATAATGAGAGCAATAACTGAAAGCAATAGCAAGACTAGCGCGGTACCAATGCACCATCTCGGGAATAAGGAAGACTGAAATAAATGCTGAACAAAATAACTATAGGGCAAAATAAGCCGACGAGCGACGAGGGAGCTTAGAAACTATTCGAAATCGGAGCCACAACTCTTAAATTAAAGAAGGACTAAGGTTTCAGATATTTTTTCGAGCAGAACTTAGCCCCTGGCCACTCACCAACACATATGACAATAAACGAGCATATAAAATAACGTGCAACCAAAAAAGCACGGCCAAACATTCCCTACAACTTGCTACCATGAACTAAATAGGGTTATCACAAAGCCTAATTACTAATATGCAATTTGAGGAACTTCGCTATTACCTGCACTGCAGATACTCGGGTGACCAAGGAAGCGACAACTTTTAGGGGAAAGATAGCATATTATAAACATATAACATATATATTAAAACATATAAAACATATAACTGACTTTGCCACAACCTGGCACGATGTATGACTAAAAGTAACATATGAAACATATAACTGACTGTGCCGCAACTCGATACGACGTATGACTCAGTAGTGCCATCAACACTCAAACACGAGTGGTCAGGGACCCATGCCAATCGGGGTTATACCTGCCACTTTGGGGCCCCAAGCAACACGAGTTGCTGGTAGAGCGAATATCCTTCCCACCCAATTATCTATATAAGTTTACTAGTCAATTAATCTTATAATCCTCCTTACCTAATGATCTATATGAGTTTACTAATCAATTAATCTTACAAGATTCATTTCCAATTCTCAAGTCGTAGACACTCGAGAATCACTCTAAAATGACGAGCCATGGTTATGGGTCGTTCGCAAGTTATCACTGATGAATGTTCTCGTAACTCACAACCAGCGATACATTGGACAATACTCACTCGATTGTACAATGCCAAGATGCAATAGATTAAGCACACAACATATATACACGGTGTCGTAAAAAATGAACTCGTGTCAAGTATATATAGGGAATACAACTTCCCAAAAATATACAAAGTCACAATATTATGATAATGAAACAAAACAGTCGAAGAAAATAGCAAAAACGTATAAAAACGGACAAAAATAGGCAAAAACAGCCAAAATTAGGCCAAATCGAATTCGGTCTGAGTTTGGTCCAGAGTCCAGACTCCGCCATTAACAAACAGAACTATTTAGCTTAGGCTGACCGAATTCGGTCGAATTCTGTTCGACGCAGCAGCCGGGATATAGAAAAATTCCAAAATTTGTTTCGGCCATAAAATCTCGTTTTAATTCGAAGTTCAATTTTTCAAAGGTCAAAATCGCATGAAATTGAATTTCCTACAACATGAGAGAATTAGTTTTCATAAATTTTGAGATTTAAAAGGTGATTACATCAGAAATACCAAAAAATACTATATAGAAACTTAGATCTAATCAAAACCATCTGTCAAAATCAAAAATACCAAATACTAAAGATAAAGAGAATTTAAAGATACACATTTTTGACCAAAATTATGTAAGATACCAAGGAAAACAAAATATAAAAGAAAATCATGGTTGTTATCACTTTGAACAAGATGTACTTGCATAGGGTTCTAGCAAACAAATTCAATCTTCTACTCCTACGGGGGTTAGACACCACACCCAAGACCACAAGGCCAAGCTCCAAGCATAGCCCAAGGTAGAGAGAAGAGGGAGAAATAAAAGGAGTGGGTTAATATAGAAAGAGGGGCAGGGGGTGAAGGGGGAGCTATTAGATGAGTGCCACCTAGTGGATCAATGCCCCCACTCTCCATCTCAACGATCCAAAACAAAACCAAGTAACCAATGGTCCAAAGGGTGACTTGGTTAATAACCAAGGGATGAGTCATTGGTAGCCGGACAGTATACCGGTACTGTAGTATATCGGTGGTATACTGGACTGACTACTAAATTCCATTTTTGGAAAAAAATTCAAAATTTCGTTCTATGCACGGATTCTACCACGGCTCTATGGCAATGTCAATGAGTATTCTACAAGTCCAGGGTAGTCTCTCATATCAAAACAAAATACAATCACAAAAAATACAACAAACATGGTACGCGAAATCTTAGCACAAGACTCAGTTTCGAGAAAAAAATTAAATACCAAAAATTTAAAAATACAAAATCCGGAAACGAATGTTATACTTCCAAAGCAACTCTCAATCAAATGTATGTTTTCCCTCTTTCTTCTCCTTTTGTTACTCTTCTTCGACAAAGCAACTCTCAATCAAATGTATGTTTTCCCTCTATCTTCTCCTTTTGTTACTCTTCTTCGACTTTGAACATTCTGTGTCGTTTTATGTTTGAGTAAAAAGGGGTTTTCCTCGAAAGGCAAGTACTTCAGTCCCATTTTCCTTTTATTTGGATTCTTGTTACTGTTAGAGTACTAGAAGTGTGCTATTGCATATTGTTCACGTGAACAAAACATAAAAGATGAAGTAATCATATTATTATGTAAAAAAGAAAACATAAATAATCATTAATTTAGTTTCCATTTGCATTCAAATAATATTTATTACACATGATCCATAATATGAATAAAGTTGTGCCTCGCCTTCATGAGGCTCGCACTTCTGCCTCGCGCCTCAGTCCCGATTACCATTTGTGCCATGATATGGCTTGCGTCTTCAATAACTATGATTGGTCATAAAGGTTATAAACAAGTCACAATGTATTATTGTTTCTTCTTCCGAGGTTGTTCTTAAAGTGAATTAAGTAATCTAGGAAAGTGCACAAAAAATAATCTAGGGGAGTGCACACCTCTTAGAAGAAAGGTTTATAGTATTGGCTGATACCGACACATATTGTTAATATCATATCCGTTTTGGCATATCCAATCGGATAATGACCACAACCACCGATACAGGTTGATACCGAAGGCGAGGCTCTCTTTCTCGGTCAGTTCACCAAAGAAAAAAAGAAAAGAAAAAGAGAAGTACGAAAAGAAGTAATATGTATAAAATGATTCAATTGTGCTGAAAATTGATATTGATACCAATTGTCAAAGTTGATATCTATAAATTCACAACATTCATCAATCTTAATATTATCCCATTTAAAACTATTTATTGTTGGTGTACTTTGTCTAAAGCAAGTAAATAAACAGCAATGTCTATTTGGTGGCCATGTCAGCACATACGAATAAGTTCTATTTGTACATGGCATTTTACATACAATAAATTGTGTATGCTAGGCTCATTAATGTTCATGGTTTATTGCATTATGTTGGTACTTTCTTCTCAATTAACTGACTATTCACCATATTTCAGTGATTAATTACAGAAAGCTGTTCCTTGATATCACCTCATTAGGCTATTCAACTAAAATAAGTTGTATATATGACTGGATGTTAGACTAATCTCCCAATTATTGTACTCTTTGATACTTTTCACTATCACTACCCTATCTTCGAGTTAACTATTCTGCTGGATTAATTATGTGCTTACGACAAAGTTGATGTTATCTCAGTTGACTTAGGCTATGCTCTATGCATATCTTGTTGATCTATGATTATATGTGATATTGCACAGGTCTCAAAGCCTGGTTCAGTGAAGGTTGAGAGGCTCATGAATATCGAGAGATATTCACATGTGATGCACATCAGCTCCACGGTTAGATTCTGTTCTTTCTATAACAAGGATTTAAAACTTGGATAAATGCTTGATTAAGTTACTGAAAAAATTACTAGGTTAACATGAGCATAGAATTGCATACTAGTATCCCAATTGCAAATGTATAGAAGTTCCTCTACTTTGACTATACGTAAATCATCTCCCTGTAAAAGATAATTTCATACTTGGCCTCATTTGATATTGGTATCTTTTAAACAACTATTTGAATTATTTTAGGTGAGATTGTATTTCATCTCTGTCATTCAATCAAGGAAGTAGAACCAATCAAAAATCTTTTAAGTATAGTAATGTGGAGAGTCTCAAAACTTGAATGGAAACTCTATATATGCATGAACCATTACAAATTTATGACTTGTACAGGTTAGTGGAGAGCTGTTTGATCATCTCACATGCTGGGATGCTTTGCGTGCTGCATTGCCTGTGGGAACAGTTAGCGGGGCTCCAAAGGTTCAGATTATTTCACATAATCACCATATTTTACTTGTTTTCTTCATTGATCTGTTCTTATACTAAAATGAACACCATGTGCGGCCTCCATTTCTTAATGCTTTCTAATGGCTACTTATATAATCTATGGAATCGGCATTGTTAAATTTTTCATTACTTTGTCAGTGTACTATCTAATATCTGAATAATTTTGTATTTAGGTGTTCATAGTTTGCCAAATTGCAACTGGACATCTCCACTATGCTCTCCATCTGTTTTATCCTATTATTTAGTATGCACAATAATTTTGTACCTACCTTACTAAAATCCTCTTTTGGTTATGTATCCTTTTATACACCCTGTTGCTCTTATACCTTTTCTACTGCTTTTATTAAAACAAAGAGCAACTATAAGGATCGAACATTGTCCGTCCGACAAGTTTTAAGGCTTAAAGGATGATGTGGATTCGAGATGCCTTAAGATCCTACAGTCCCACTTGATACCAATGGATAACCCTTGCACAAATTTCTGTTTATGTTACAACATTAAAATGCTATTACCCCTTAATTTCTTAGTTGATGTTTCTTCCACATCGGAATAGGTAAAAGCCATGGAGTTAATTGACCAGCTGGAATTCACAAGGAGAGGGCCTTACAGTGGTGGATTTGGGTCAATATCATTTTCCGGACAAATGGACATTGCAATAGCTCTGAGAACCATTGTATTTCCAACTGGAGCCCGCTATAATACAATGTACTCGTATAAGGACACAAATCGGCGACAAGAATGGGTGGCACACCTTCAGGCTGGAGCTGGCATTGTGGCTGACAGCAATCCTGATGACGAGCAGAAAGAATGCGAGAACAAGGCTGCTGCTCTTGCACGTGCTATCGACCTTGCTGAATTAACATTCGTAGAGAAGTTATAGAATGGCCTACTTATCACTAATTGTCTGTGTTTCCTGCAATCATTAACTTTTTGCTTTTGAAAGAATAAAGAGTATGAGAAACTAAGTTGGTTTCATAGTATTAGTGATATAGCAAAATTTTGTATCAAAAGGTTCTTTAATTTTTTTTTGACCATCCGAGAAGGTCGATAGCTGCTAATTTATCATATTATTGCCTGCTAGCACCATGTAATCATTTGATAGTTTGTCGATAATGCTTTTTATTACTTTGAATCCCTTCAGCCTAGTCGCATTACACCAGCAGAGATGCAAACAACTTAAACTTGATCTCCTGTTGTGTATTTATACTTCATAGTATTTTTGTTTGTTTGAGCTTCCAACTGAACAGCTTTGATCTACAAGATGTTAGCATATTGTACTTCATGAACAGGGAAGGGAACCAGCTCAAGAAAATTGTCGGTTGAAAAACTTGAGAGTTTGCTAATAATTGAAGAAATACATTTCTTGAAGAAGACTGAATTTCCTTCTTCGAGCTTCCAGTAAACAACGGGCCACCCTCTAGACCTTGCGATGTTCTTCAACCTCTTATCAGGATTCACTGCACAGGGCATCCCAACCTGGAGATAAACACGAGAGAGGTGACTGAATGCAATGCAATGGAATGTAATGTAATGTAATGTACAGAATCACAAAACGCGAACCTATCGTACGAACTTAAAAGGAATTTACCATTTCAAGCATGCACAGATCAGCAATGGAGTCCCCAAAGGCCAAGCTTCTCGACATGCATATCCTCCGCGCTGCAGCGTATTGCTGCATGCACTGCGCCTTGCCCGAACTGCTCGCACCGGCGCCCCTCACTTGTCCCGTGAAAATGCCATCCATTTCCACCAGTTTGCTCGAATAGATGGAATCTGCTCCGAGTTCACGTGCCAAGGGCTCTATAAGGAAGTCGAGGCTCCCGGTCACCAGAACTATGTGGTAACCTTGTTTCTTGAGCTGCAGAATCTTCTCCTCTGCCCCTCTAAGCAACCTGGAAGCATTGAAAGCATGCGATGATGTTCTATGTTCGAGCAAGAAAAAGGATTGCATTGTACGTACCTAGGCCGATAGTAGTCTTGGTAAATTGCTCTACTCATGGTCTTCTTGTCATGCACCGATCGATTCTTGAAGGAGGCCCTATAGAAGAGGTGGTTGAATGTAGTGCGATCGATGTGGTCAACAAGTAACAAGGCCAAGCAAGACACTGCAACCAAGGGAAGCCAGAGGGGCCGCAGTGCCATGGGAATTTCGTGCACTCGGTAAGAGCAGTAGGCCTCGACCACATTTGTTTTCGTTATGGTGCCATCCACATCAAAGAAAGCAGCCCTTTTCCTTTTCTTCTGCGAGTGCTTGCTGCATGCACGATACGACATGTTTCCCTTTGAAATTCTTCCTCCTGAATCATAAAATGAAATATCATTAAATTAGCGACTCCAAGGTGATAAAACTAGCAATGTACGTAGTAGTGTGCAAGAGAAGTAGAGTATTAGATAGCAAGTATGTCACCAATTTGAGGTCTTGGAAGGAATAGCACTTCATGGGAAGAGGTGCGATGACAGCGCAGAAACGATGTATGGACTGTGAGTCCAGACATAGCTTATTAGCTTTCGTCTAGTTCGTGA